>JAQBSW010002280.1:0-106563 GCA_029291075.1 Eudiplozoon nipponicum
CATAGGTCTACGACGTGAATTTTCCCACATAATATAATAGGCCTTGATTTCCTTCTAAAATTTCGGCTCATTGTTGATCTTGCCAATCAAAAAATCATCGACCCCTCCACCGGACTTGAACAAAGCTTTTGGACACTTGCCTCCGAGCGTTTGGAGTTACAGGTCATTCAGCCAACCCCAGTGCATCATTCAGTAGAGATATCAGCAGCTCTTCGAAAATACAAATCGCTTTTCGATCTTAACAAGTCAGAGCTACGAGTCTCCAACACGATGCATCATATCGTCACAGAAGGACAACCTATTGCACTCAAGAAGCGACCACTGGCTCCTGCTAAGCTGAAAGCTGCCCAAGAAGAATTCTCAAGGCTTTTGGAAGAGGGAATCATCAGACCATCAAAAGTTCATGGGCGTCACCACTGCATTTAGTCTCAAAATCAAACGGATCGTACAGAGCCTGTGGAGACTACCGTAAGCTAAATTCAGTGACAAAATCTGATGTATATCCTATTCCAAATATCAACATTTTACTTGAAAAACTCAACGGCAGCAATTTCTTCTCAGTGATTGACCTCAGACAAGCGTACCATCACATACCGGTAGCACCAGAGGATATCGAGAAAACTGCAGTCATCACTCCATTTGGCCTTTTTGAATATCTTTACATGCCTTTTGGACTTAAGTGTGCTACTCAGACATTTCAAAGATTCATAGACAACATACTTCGCGACGACTCTGCTTATTGTATGTCATATCTAGATGACATTATGGTATTCAGTCCAGATCTAGAATCTCATGCGAAACATCTACGAAATGTCCTCTCACGCTTATCCAACCACGGACTCAAGATCAACTGTGACAAGACGCAGATTGCAACTTCATCCGTCGACTTCTTAGGGCATCGTATCACGGCCCAAGGTATTCAACCGTTGCCGTCAAAGACGAATTCAGTCAAGAATACCAAGTCACCAAGGACTTTGAGCGATTTGCAGAAAATCCTGGGAGTACTAAACTATTATCGCAAGTTCCTTCCAGGCCTTTCAAAACAACTTTATCCTTTGTGCAGGCACCTGCGGAACCGAAAAGGACTGAGCAAGAATTCCATCATTGCTTGGTCATCCGAAGACGAGGAATTACTTCGACTTGCCATCAACTCGTTAGCAAATGCCACAATGCTAACGCATCCAGATTTCAAAAACCCATTTCTACTCACGACAGATGCTTCTGAATTCGCTATTGGAGCCACTTTGGAACAAAAAAATCGACGGAGTTCGGAAGCCTATCAGTTTCTACTCGCGTACTCTCCAACCAGTAGAAACGAGGTACGACACTTTCGGCCGAGAACTTCTCGCCATCCACGACGCAGTGCGCCATTCTGTCAGCATCATTGGCAGTAGCAGATTTGTTGTTTTCACAGATCATGCACCACTAGTTAGCGCACTTCGAAACGCAACTTCATCTATCGCCAAGTACCCTGTCAGAGTGGAAAGACAGCTTTCTCGTCTAAGCGAATGGCAATTTGACGTCTTTCACGTCAAGGGCAAACAGAACTTCATTGCAGATGCCCTGTCCAGGCCAGACGTCTCTCTACAACCACCTTCGCCGTCACCATTCACTTTCAACTCCGTGGCACTCAGTGAACCTGCACTAACGCCAACTCTCCTGCGAACTGAACAACGCGGTGACATTCACATACAAAGATCAATAGCCCGTCACCCAACCAAGTTCATATGCCGTCTGTGGGAAGGCTTACCAATTGTTTACTTCACGGGTACGCAGCCCAACAAGCCAGTTCTGCCGACCAGCCTTCAGAGAAAGATTTCGATTCAATTCACTCAATTTCTCACCCAGGAAGCCAAGCGACTGTCCGACTTCTTACAGATCGTTTCTGGGGTCACAGACTTAGGCAGAATGTTAAACGATGGGTCTCAGAGTGTGCTATTTGTCAGAAAAACAAGATCACACGACACACTCGTTCTAAGTTGCAACATTTTCGGTCTACTTCTCGCCTAGCCATCGTCCACATCGACATAGTTCATCTGACAAAGGTTCAAGGTTTCAGCTACCTTCTAACTATGATCGATAGATTTACACGGTGGCCTGCGGCATTACCTCTTGGCACCATTTCTGCAGACGAAGTAACTAACGGTTTTATCTCTGCATGGATATCCAATTATGGTGTTCCCAATGAGGTCATCACGGACAGAGGCACTTGCTTCTCATATGATCGTTTCAAAAGCACCTTGCAGTACATGGAATGCATCTTACGCCAGACGACCTCCTACCATCCCCAAGCTAATGGCATGGTAGAGAGAATGCATAGGGAACTCAAAGCAGCTTTAGCATCCTCGTCCATTAATGGCAACTGGGTCGATGCACTACCTTTAGTTCTGCTGGCCATGCGTTCCCGTACTCGTGAATCCATTAAAACGTCTGCGTCACAACTCTTGTATGGCATGGATCTACGCCTGCCTAGTCAGCTCCCACGTCTACTACCGGCACAAGATGACCCACAAAACGAAGCTACCCGCCTTCGACTTCATTTCGGTAACATGTCCGAACAGCAGCCGAGACACACGCCTCGTCCAGTCTTCGTTCACCCACAGCCCACAGCTGCAAGAGAGTACTCGTTCGCAACAATAATGCTGTTGCACCACTACAACCCAAGTATCGCGGTCCTTACCCGATTTTACTCAAGACAGCCAAAATACTTCATCATTATGCAAGGCGCTACACCGACATCAGTAAGCATAGACAGGTTGAAACCGTTTATCCAACCACCTGATCCTGAGAGCGTTCAAACTTCTACACACGTCTCAGGCTCGGTCTGCCCACAAACTCAATAACCTGCTTTGTATAACGCGTAATTAATTTTTTAAAAACATTAACATTAACTATAAATTTTTTTAACCTTACGTTATTTTTCGTATTTATCTCACGTGGCATAACCAGCTGTTCTTAGCTAACAATTGTGTAGCATTTCTGAACAGTTCTTTGGTATTATGCCATCTCTGAGGCAATGTTTGTGTACATAGTTTTATGCAGTTACCTTTGATTTTAATGTATATATTTTTACATTATAATGTATTTCTCACACATGACATTACACTGCCTATTTTGGTATGACCAGCTACTTAGAGCTAACGCTTTCGTGTAGCAACACTAAGTAGTGATCAGCTACATATCATGGTACAGGCCACTTTCAATGCATATCTCAACTTTATCAATTGCACAAAGACCACTCTACAAATGTCATGACCACAACGTCGAGCACTCTAGCTCCTTTGGTCGTATACAAACACATTGACAACGATCCAACCTGCTTAGGTTTTTAACTTAAACCTGGCAAATTCAGAGGCGATTTACCTCGAAATCTTCACGCTGCGGCTCCAAAACTTACACTGCTCTATTTTGCCTCACGTGCTATGACCGACCACTAGAGCTAACAATTTGTGTAGCAATTCCTAGTGGTTACCTGGCATCATATCATTGTTGAAGCAACCAACAAGCATATTTAAGCCCAGCACTTATGGTTCATCATATTTTTGTTAACTTGGTTCGAACTCTGTCATGCATTTCTTATCTAGCCTCGCAGAGAGGAATATTTTTTCTTTTTTCAGAGAGGAAAGTGTTGTAACGACACAAATCAATCGCCGACATATTGCGTAAATTAAATTCAAATTTATTTACGTTGCACCAATGAGAAAAAAGCGAAATTGCCGTTTAACCACGTTTAACCACGTTTAACCAATAGTATGCAAGTACACATATTGCATGCTATTTAAGCACGGTAATTTACCATGCAAGTCAGTTGGTCGTATCTGCGTTCTGCCTCGTGTTACACATGTGCGTGCTGTCGGCTGTCAATAACTACGCTGGATATTGATTTGTTTCACCAACAATTGGCAACATTCGTGACTCACCGTGTTACTCTTCAACCAGCAAGACGAGCCAATTAATGCAGAACTTCAACCAAATCGTACACTCGTGATAACAACAGCAGGAACCACAACCAGAGTTCACCCAAGGAACAGAACATCAACTTAAATATATATAACTTACGCGAACGCCGCCAAGGCCCTGTTAAGGACCTCCATATCAGTAACTAATCTCTATTCAGAGCACCTTTACCGAGTTTGTAACGTCGTACGGCATTTACTTGAAGCCGGGGCGTTTACACACCATAGGTGAAAAGTAAGAATTACATGAAATCGCACGTACACGTAATGAACAGCACAAGGCAAACGTGAACACTGACTGGCATGGTAATTTCAACGTGCTTGTACAGCTTGAAGTCGAAAGCTCTCGCGCTATTGGATAACGACAAATTTTTCTTGTTTTAATTGGTGCCGCGAAATTTAAATTTGTATTTCATTTACACAATATATCGGCGAATTGTTCTTGAACCATTACATTATTATTGTTATTAATATTGTGTAACGACACAAAGAATTTTGCTGAAATATTGCGTAAATTAAGTTCAATTCAATTTACGCGGTAACAATGAGAAAGTAGCAAAATTTGCCGTTAACCAATGACGTGCGAGCTTTCTTTTTCAAGGCTATGTAAGCATGGTGAAGTCAGGTATCGCGTTTGCCTTATGCTGTGCGTTACGTTTCTGTTCTGTCTGCTATTGTCACCGGCTGATTTTTGGTCTTGCCTCACACATATAGGCAATTTCTGTCACGCCAATCGTGTTGCTGTACTACTAGAAAGACGGAGCAACATGTGAAGTTGATCCTTTCAGTGAGCAAGTTACTGCAGAATTTCAACGAGATTACCCAGCTACTCACTAGCCACGTATCTCAACGCCGCAACAGAAGGATCAGCAACCAAAGTCAACCAGAGCTGGTGTGAAGTGTCTAGGAGTACTTCTAGACACTGCTACACTAACTGACTTTCTCGGCATTTGCCGGAAAACGCAATGCCGGTTCTAAAAAGGGCCACCAACAGTACTAACGCAGCCATCCTTTGTACTTAAATCACTTTGTAACATCATACGTCATTTACTTGAAGCTGAGGTGCTTACAATTGCATTTAGGCGGTCAGTCGTGCTTCGGGGTAAATTAAAATTCATTGGTTAAGGTAGTGTTGCAAACTTTGAAAAACTACATTAAAGTACTATCATTTTCTTGTAAATATTGTGGTTTCTAGTTTATTCCTCATTGAAATTAATTTTTGCTATTATCTTTTAATGTTTTTCTTGCTTCTTAACAAAATTTATTTTTTTAATATATATTTAAAATTAATTTATTTGATGAAATATCTTAATCTCATTTAGTTTGGATTTGTAATAATATTAATTGGTGAATTTTTATATTATATTTTGTATTTCCACAATGAACGATGTTCCTGCAGATTACAGGTTACAATTTTTCACGTTAACTAATATAGCTATTTTCCATTTTATTTTATGATGTGCTGTTGAGCAATTTTTAATTATTAGTTTAGGTTAATCTCTAAGTTAGTTGCTGTGCAGTGCAAGTATAACGTGTAACGTATCCACGGTTTTCTATTGTGAGTGTATGATATGCACCCAGTTTCGCAGTTATCCAAATGATCCTCATTTCCAAGTGTAGAGGCTCCAACCCATTAGTTAAAGAGAACCCCATAGACGCCAAGTTGGATTTAGCTTTAATACACCTATTTGAGTCTGATAAGCTGGTTTTCTCTTCCACATCTATTAAGTTCATGCCTACAATATCTTGAGCTAAATTGTCAGTGTCCTCAAACTTAAGATTAGCTTCCATGTTAATCGAACTTAAATATATATTTGATTCGTTTAGTAATAGGCAAAGGACTATGTACATCTTAATTAACAATACACCCGGATCTATAACCTGGAAAGAGATTAGACGCGAAAAACAGAATTACTAAATTACCTGTTCGTGAACGTTCCTAATTCGCACGATTTAAAACACAAATTAGTAACAGGATTATATTGTGAAGTTCAAGATTTACAAAAACCAAAATGTAGAACAAAATGTTAAATGCAGCTTGCTAGAGGAAGTCACGCCAAAACAGAAACTCAAATTACGCAAACTTCAAAAGTATACTGCAAAGTATTAAAGCAAAGAATGTTCTAGAAATTAAATTAATATTATAAATATTATAATTTATATATATAATTTTATTATATTTATATTATAATATTTTTTAATAATATTCGTTTCAATCAGCCACGGTGGTTTAATTTTATCAATAAATGTTACTTTCATTTTGTCGGAGGAAATTCAAAAAATTACATTTATTAATAGACGTCATCGTTGTTCTTCACACATCAGATTCGTCCATGAAACGATGGTCATTCAACGAATCTAGTAATTCAGTCTTATCGTCGATCCAGTTAAACCGGGTAATGCAACGATCCAAAGAAACAATCATCATTGCCATTTACTACTATGACGATAGTTTTGTCTGTCCTCCTCTAGACCTTATAAGTTCCTCTGTAAAATTGTATCAGACAGTTCTTCCTATTTTCATTAGTTACATAAATATGCAAAGCCGACCTTAGATTACAGGACACATAGCATTTGGTGTTTACTTTTCTAGTCTTTGTCGGATCTAAACGACATGTCTTATCTCCAAGTGCTCCTACAAACCAATCTACATGGCTAGAAGCCCAATCAAGTCTACTTTGAATTTCTATTAGAATATCTCCAGACAACCTTAATGGTTCTCCATATACCAATTATGCTGTGGAAGTTCCTAATTGTGCCTTATATCTGTTGCGCATGACAAGTAATACTATAGGAAGATCGTGTATCCAGCTTGTTCCACTAGTTCAGCTTAACGCAGCTTTCAGCTCGTGATGCAGCCTTTCTACCATCCCATTCGCACTTGGGCTGCATTCCCATGATATTGAGATATCTTACGAAAAGCTCTGACATAAATTGACTATCGCGATCACTAGTGACTTTTATGGGATCACCATAATGCGATATCCATTTATGTAGTAATGTGAACTAGACTTCTTGAGCTGTCATATCCTTTAAGATCGCTACATCAAATTGGCGACTAAAACGATCAACCATTGTTAGAAACCATTTTTGACCGTTGACTTCAAGCATCTCGACAATGTCTATGCGTACATGTCTGAACTGTTTAGTTGGTATCCAAATATTCTGTATCTCGGTTCTAGCGTATCTCCACACCTTACAAGTTTGACATTTGGCACGGGCTCTTACCCTTGCCCGTATATCTTTAGACATATGCGGCCCTACGTATCTATCTGTTAATTAATCGAATAGTGGCTTTTATGGATGGATTTTCCAAATCGTGTAATTATTGGATTATTTTGGCTCTTAACTACAACGGCACATATGGTCATGGTTGATCTCTGGATGTTTCGCATAACATATCCTGGTCTCTTAGACAGAACTAACGTAAAGGGATCCGATTCTTGCACGTCTTTGATTTGATTGACTAAATTGTTTTGAGAATCATCTAGATTCATCAATGAACTTTGACGTATCAGCTCGACACCTGCTTCATTTGGTCTGCTAAGTGCATCTGCTACCACATTCTCTTTACCAGCAATATGAGGCAGTGAAATCTAACTCTGCGATTCGAGTAATCTGGGAATTCACCCTGCGAGAGTAATTATGCCTCGCGATTTTACCACGTATGCTTATCAACGGCTTGTGATCTGTCAATAATTTGAACTGGTGACCGTCTAAATAATGCTCAAAATGTAGCACTGTAGCATACACAGAAAGAAGCTCTTTGCCAAAAGTATCATACCGTTTTTCTCGATCATTTCGGCTATAAAACCCAATCGGTCTTACTATATCCTCTTCTCTTTGCTGAAGCACTGCCCCTATTGAAATATCTGAGGCATCTGTGGTTAACTCGAGTGGCTTCTCCTAATCTACATGTGCTAGTGTGGTTATGTCATTTAGCATTTCCTTGGCCCGTTTATAAATGCTTACGATGTTCTTCACGTGATTCACTGAAAATAATTATATGTCATCTATGTAAACCATCGCAAATGTACAAATATGAAGGACTTCTTTAGCCAAACGCTGGAATTTCTGATGGTATTCTTCAACCCAAAAGGTATTCGAAGAAGTTCATGTGATCCCCATCCTGGAAATGTAACTGGTGTGAATGGTATAGAATGTTACTCTATTGGTATCTGGCAGAACGCTTTCTGGAGATCTAAAGTTGAATAAACTTTATATTCCATTATGTCTTGGAACAGAGTACTCTGGTTAGGGAGAGGATAAGAATCACCCTTAGTCACTGAGTTTAATAGACGATAATTCCCACAAACCCTCCATTGTCCCGAATGTGCATGATATCATACTTTCCGTTCATGCTGCCTTTGGTTTATCTTTCTGGTCACAACTGAACTAATTTGTTACTAGGTTCGCAACACCTAATACATACTTACCTACATTGGAATCTGTTGGCGCAAGCTCTACTCGAACCTACTTGACAAAGCCTGATCATGATCATGCAGAGATCTACAACAGCCAAGAGTGACTAATGTTTCACTGCCATATAATCACATAAGTGGTTCATGGTTATATGTGGCCTGTGAAATAACACCAGGTTGCCCATTCCTAGTAATGATGGCTTGCATTCGGAGTTTTCCTTCTCTTAGATAGTCTGCCAACCAAGGCTGATGTGCACTATGTAGCCAGCTACCAGTGTCCAATGTCTCCTTCAGCAGCCGAAACTTGCCCTTCGTGTCTAGCACGCTTGCTGTCATTCCGTCACTACACATTTAGCAATAAAAGTTACCGCGCAATTAGACAAAACTCGAGGCTTCACATGAAACAAGATGATGGCTCTGTCCCATTTAGACCCAGCTAGGTTGAGGCTACCATTCCCGGAGTGACTAGCTTCTGCCCGCCGGTCGTCAGGCCGGAATTTCTATGGCAAAACCTAAATATTCGTTTATATATGTATATGTTGGAAATTAGCTTACCTTTCGCATTTGACAAACTAACGATACAGTATTTCTCTATGATGAACTTGTTTTTATCACGTGCTATTAGTTTTTTAATTTATTAAATATCTGCTGATTGTTGACCAGTCAGGATTTTGATTTTCTATTTATTCGATGCTCATATTAATTTCATTTAGTTTATGCCTCAATCATGCGTTCATAAATAGTGAGCAATTTAGATTGGCTGCTGAGGTATCGAGGAGTATTCATTTGATGCTCAATTAAAAGGGATACTTTGGTTTACGTGACCGCGTAATTGACTTCAATTTTTGCCGTGTGCATATGTTGTCCTCTCTTTCCTGTTGCATACAATGCGAGACCGTGACCTCCACCAAAATGATCTTGCTTTTCATCCAGTAATAGACACAGTGTAACTGTTATACAACCCATTAATAAGTGCTCCATTAGACTATTCAATTGATTTTGTTTAGTGTAGTTGATTAATAACTATGCTGTCATTCACATATTGTCATTGAATTTCCTCGAACTACATTAATGTCAAATTCTAAACTTATAACTCTTGTCGTTTTTCTGATACCAGTTTGGATAATTATGCATAGAAGCTGATAAACTGATAGTCAATGGCAACTGTACATAATCATTGGAAGCGCTTCATTGGGAGCAATAGCCAAGCAAGCAACTTTAAATCCTCAGATAGTTCGGGTCTAGTGTTTTCTAGCAGTTCTATATCAGCAAATTCAAATCTACATAAATCAGCCGGAGAATGGAAGCGATTTTACAACTCGAACTCTCTTCTTCTACGGTCATGTCCTTTATCGAGATTGAGTGTGCTGAACTCCATTAGTCAAATGATAGACGCTTGTCTATTCGAATCATATCGTCATTTCTCCGATCATTCCACGAGACGTATGTTTATTTGCACGTATTTAATTCTTTCATAATATGATTCTTTCTCACATTTTACGGCGGTGTTGGTAGGATTTCAATTTTTCAAATACGCGAAACATTTATTCCCAGAAATTAATTTAATAGAATAGAATAGAATATCTTTATTTGTATTCAAGCCACACATGTTCCATCAAATAGATAATAATATTTGAAAATGTACAATGTAAAAATGATATCACATCACATAAATATGTGCAATTAGTCTCATATAGATAATTAAATCTCTCTAGCTATACTGTACAATATATCAACATCAGAAAGTTCGGCTGTAATATCATTACATACGTCAAATCAATTTTGATATAATTATTATGATTTGTATAGGGAAAACGGTCTTATTAATTAATCTTTACTTACTTCACTTTACTTTACTGCGGCTGACTCCTTTTAGAGGATAAGCCGGCTCCATTGATATCCCGAATTAAGCCTCTCCATGCCGGGCGGTTGGCAGCCATTTCGGCACATAAAGAGGGCCAATGACGCTCCCAGTGACGCGGACCATAAACATTGCGTAAACCTAGGAGTTCCATGTCCGATTTGATTGTTGCAAGCCATGTCTTCAGTTGCCCACCTCGGCGGCGGCGCCAGTTTGCACATTGACCTGGGTTCATCACCTGCCGTACCAGTTCGTCTTCGGGTTTGCGTAGTACGTGCCAGAACCATTGAAGTCGACAATGTTGGATCCAGACGGATAGTTGCATGATGTCCCCGCATTGGTGACGAACAGATGCGTTCGACACCCGGTCCATCCATTTTGTCTTTGTGATGTACCTAAGGCACCAATGGTCGAATACTTCAAGCTTTTTGGAATACTCAGAACGTAATGGCCAAGTCTCACAGCCATACAGTAGCACAGGGCGACCAGTAACCTGGTAGACTCGGATTTTCGTTTTGAGGCTGATTTCACTTCTTCTCCAAAGTGAGTTCTTCAATTGTAAGAAAGCAAGTCTGGCACGGTCGATGCGTGTTCGGACTTCATTCTTTGCTTGACCAGTTGGAAGTATTTTTGAGCCAAGGTACGTAAAATCGTCGACTGTTTCGATTGGGCTGTCGTACACCGTGAGCTGCTCATCAGATGAAGATACACCGATGGCGAAGGCTTTCGTTTTATCAGCATTGATTTCCAGACCAACGGCTGATGGAAACTGGGCCACTTGATCCAAAACGGTTTGCATGCTCCCAAAGCTGTCAGCAAGGAGAACAACATCGTCTGCGTAATCAACATCCGTTAGCCATAGGTTATTTGATACTTGAATGCCTCGGAACCCAGTTAGCGCGTTGCTCAGAATCCAGTCAACCGCATAATTGAACAATATGGGTGACAAGGGACATCCTTGTCGAACCCCAGTGCGCAGACTGAATTCATCCGATTCTTCTCCGTAAACACGTACTCTGGCTTTGGTGGCTGCATAGTAGGCCTTGATCAGATTGACGAGTTTTATGGGCATTCCGTCGAGCAGCATGATGTTCCATAGGGAGTCGCGATCAACAGAGTCAAAAGCAGCTCGGAAATCAATAAAACAAGCGACGGTTGGTTGTTGAAATTCGTTGCGATGTTCCAAAACTCGCCGTAATGTAAAGATCTGATCAACACAGCCTTTGCCTGGGCGGAACCCACCCTGATTGGGACGGGTACGGGCATGCCGCTCATTACAGAAGCGGTTCAATAGAATCGACGCCAACAGCTTGGATGCGGTGTTGAGAAGACTGATACCACGGTAGTTTTCGCACCTTGATCTATCACCCTTTTTGGGAAACGGTAGCAGGATTGACATTCCGAAGTCTGACGGGCATGCTTCCTGTTCCCAGATAGAAGAGAACAGTCGATGGATTGATGGCAGTAGTGTGCCTATACAGGCCTTGTAGATCTCCGCAGGTATTCCATCTTCACCGGGGGGTTTCTTGTTCTTCATGCGCTGTATGGTCGTAGCGATCTCAGCCTCAGTTGGGGAAGAGCAGTCCACGTCGTAGCTGGGTGTAGATGTTGTAGGTGGTTGCGGTGGGGGGCGGCCACTGTATGGTCGGTTCAATAACTGCGAAAAATGTTTAACCCATCTTGCGATTTTACCATTGACATCAGAAATCAAGTCTCCTGTTGCGCTGCGTAGAATTGTCTCCGCATTGCGCTTACCAGATGCTTTACGTATAAGACGGAAGAGACCCCAGAAGTCACCGACGTTTGCAGCCGATTCCATGGCGGAAGCCATTTCATCCCAGTACTGCTTACGGTCAGCCCGAGCAGACCTAGTGGTTTCACGTCTCAGGTGGCGATAATTAGGCGCGTTATTCATCCGGGCATCTCTTGCTTTTTGTGACGCCCGTATCGTGCGTTCAGAGATCCAGTCTTTATGGTGACTTTTGATGGTTCCGAGCGTTTCAAGCGCAGCTTGCTGAGTAGAGAGTTTCAAGTTATTCCATTGATGCTCCACATTGGTTTTATCTACGGCATGAGTTCCATCGTCAGCGGAAGTCAACTTTGCAGTGATTGAGGCAGATAGTGCTGTACAACGGGATGGGTCCGTTAGGGTTGCAACATTCAGGCGTCTCGTAGGTTGACGGCGCCGTCGGGACTTGAGATGAAGCCTCAATTTGGCACGTACTAGAGTGTGGTCGGACCCTCCTCGGTTGCCAGTTTCAGCTCCTCGGTATGACCTGCAATCTTCGACAGAAGACATCCAACGCGACCGTACCAGAATGTAGTCGATCTGTGTGACCATCGTTTGAATACCAGGTGAGCAAATGCTTCCGAGGGTGTTGGAAACGCGTATTGGTAACGCACATATGGTTGACATCTGCAAAGCTGATAAGTCGTGCTCCGTTCTCGCAGCGTTCACCTAGACCAAACTTTCCCAGTATGTGTCTGGTGGATGAGTCAGAAGGTCCTGTTCGTGCGTTCCAGTCACCAGCGACAAACAGTATGTCGCCTCTGGAAATTCCGTTGATAGTCTCTTGGAGTTGGTCGTAGAACTCATCTTTCACATCTGAATCAGCTGCGAGGGTTGGTGCGTAGACGGCTACCACTGAGATGTTGAAAGGTTTCCCTCTCAGTCGTACCGTTGCGATCCTCGGTGATACAGGATTCCAAGCCAGCATGGCTCTCTGCGCCGTAGGACCAAGTAGAATGGCTACACCGTGTTGTCCGGACCCGTCAACTGGTCCGCTGTGATGCATCAAGTACGTTGATTCTGCCGACGGTACTTTTATCTTCGTTGAACCTGTGCCGGGCAGTCGGACTTCAGACAGGCATGCAACTTCAATCTGGTAGTCATATAAAGATTTGGCCGTGATTGCTTGGCTGCCGATATCAAGCAGTGTTCGAACATTCCAACACCCGAAATAGATAGGTGTTTTCGCGCTGATAAAACCAGATAGCTTTTCACTTGACACCCTAGCCTCTGGGGGAGCACAGAGCGCGTCGCTTGCCGGGGACGCCGTAGCATGAACGGTATTCATAGATTGTGACATTTTCATGGAGTTTCTTGGGAATTTGGTACAAGTGGTGTCCCCTCACCACTCGGCTTTTTGATCGAGGACGCACCTCTAGCCTTTGCACATCCAAGCGCAGTCTGCAAGGCAGCAGTAAGTTGCATGGTTGCCGGTGGCTGTTGAGAGCTCATTCGCCATTCGGAAGTACGGGGTACTGTCCAGGAGTCCATGTAATCCTGTGGCTGTTGAACCCTTCTGTGGCGGGGAACACACGCCGAGTCATGGTGCCGTCATCGGGCTCATGTGGTATTTTATAGGAGATCCGATTGCCGGTCGGAAATCCACCACGCCCTGGTGACACCACCGCCATGGTCCCGTTAGCCCATGTACGATCGGCCATCGAAACATGGTTGACACCGTCGTACCACGTTGAGGAGGGGATGGTCTTTACGACGGTTATTAATTAATCGCATTTGTACAATAATTAATAATAAATTCATCATCGAAATAGGAAAAATTAAGGTAAAATTCGAATGTAACATTATGCATAAATGAGAACCATGACTAGCAATTGATTGTATGTATTGTTGACTAACATGATGATATAATGCATAACTTTTCAATTTTAATAATAAAGGAAGTGGAAAAAAATCTCAGGAAGTTATGTTGCTGATCACAATTATCCTTGTCTTTTATACATCAATGAGAATGTATTATCATAATCAAAATTAAAAATATCAGCAGGATTTTAGATTTTTTCTAGTTCAGTACATAAAGATTTAAAAGATATCTTAGATGGAGGCGTTTCTCTAAGCCCCTTTGGCAAATGATTGTTAACTTTCCGAAAACAGAATAACTTCCCCGCAACATTCCCCACCAAAGGAGGAGTTATCGCCAAATGTACAGATCTAGTTCCAACTTCATGAATCTTTCTTATTGGATTCATATAGGCTCCAGTCAACTAGTTCAAATGGAAAACTTTTATGCAATAGCACATCTTCCGAAACCAGAAAGTTTGCAGTGAGAAAAACTGTAATGTAGTAGCATATATAGTGCAGGAGATAGGGCTAATTTGTTTCCCAACTTTTCTTTGTACAGCTTTTATCTTATTTGACAAACCCTTTTGTAATGGATTCCAAGTTTCGGCAGCATATTCTAGTATCGGTCTTATCCAAATTATATACATTTTAAGTTTTATATTTCTATTTACTAGTGCCCATCCGTTCTTGGCACTGCTTACTATCCTTTCAATATGTCTCTCATAACACATGCGGTATAGGTGCGATTACGCTTCATTTTATCACCTGATTTACTATAAAAATAGAACACGAATTAATTTTGTTTAAATAAAAAATAGTGGTCCACGTAATGCGTATACAAAGAAATACACATATAAGAAACATAACTAAATAAAGTTTCGCATTGAGTTTTCCGAGCACTCTGGTAATGAACGTTCACAAATACTTTGCTTTTTTACAGTTAAGAAAATGCAAGTATGGAGATCACCTCCAAACAGGCATTGATTACCACACACATATCCTTTATTAGAATTGAAAATCGTCTTACTGTTGATTTACCCTTAGTGTTAATAACACGTTGTGGACAATAAACCTAGCAATTCACCTTAGAAACATGCTTATCTTTATCAATTCTGTTCAAACCAGACCCATTGTCTGGTTAAAGAATAAAATTCGGTCTTTAGCCAGTTCTGGTAAAGCCGCTATATGTACTTACGTTAACTGAACAATTTTGATACTGATAGCAAATGTCAACAAGCTGCCTCTCGTATTCATGTTTAAACCAGATAAATAATTGAAAAGTGATTTAAAATCGTTTGAATAAGCGATGGTCTCGCTTTGAAAAGAAGTCAGTTTCGTAGCTGAACTAGTTTTAATTACTTCCACCACCAAACCTCCTCTGCCCAATGCGAAAGAAAATTTCACGGAAATCTGCACCTAAAGTTATCTACAATTGGAGTTGTACCTGTGGGCAGTGCTATTTAGGAAGTTGAAGTAGAAGATTGATTTCACGTTTGTTAGAGCACGTGCCAACCTGATTCGAGCAAGGTAATATTGGTGTTGAATGTGAGTCTATAACTGAACATATTTAGTCCTGTGAAAAATGCGGCATGCCAAAAAAACGGTTTTCAATTTGAATTAAGTCTTGGTCTGCGTGTATACTTCCTTATTTGGTGTGAAAGTTAAAATTTCTCTGCAATCTGCGTCTAAGTTTATCTACACTATGGGTAATCCTATTTAGGCTGATGCAGTGGAAGATCGAATTCACACGCATACCAGCTTAATGTATTGAAAATGATACTGGTGTTGCACATATATCTATAACTAAACGCATATTGTTCAATAGAAAAAGATGGAAAATTTCGAGAAAAAACTTTAATTTATTTAAGGCTAAATATGTGAGCATGTTACTCTTTTTCGAGGCTATTGCAAGAAATATACATTGTTCATAGCTATACGAACAGAATTAATTTGTTAGCGCATTGATATTACAAATTGAATTTTTAAGCCCCATTAGAAACCATGTTTAGTTGTGTTTATTCAGTTTGAATTGTTGTACTAATATACATATCTTGTGTTTTGCTATTTACACGCGATTATTGCGTATTTTCTATTTCATCTGTAGATCAGTTGATAAGTTAGAGCGAATTCACTTCTATAAAACATAACATGACTTTTATATTCATTGTTGTGAATAAATAAATAAATATTATAAAATTGAAATTCAAATTAGTAAAGGAATTTGAGTCTGGCGTCTTTTACCAACTATGTTGCAGAAATGACCATTTTCAACGTTTTTTTGCGTAGAGGCTTAAAAATCAAGGCTTATCTTATAGCTAAAAAAACAGTCGGTGGGAACTTTAATTTGCAGTAAAGTCTGATGTGAAACTAAATCATATATGAGAAAATTTGTTTGATCTATATGATGTTTCGATTAAACTTTGTCCGTTTTCGAATTTTTTTCATATTTTCGTTCTTATGACCAGGAGAGCAACTACTAAAAGTCTGAAGTATTTCCTTTATAATAGGCCACCCGAGTCGGAAACGTTTGTTATTAATTTATCAGGATAGAAACTGACTTCTTCACTATGTGCGGCTCTCACTTATGGAGGTTTTGTATTCCTCGCGAAGTGAATCATATAGAAACGGGAGCTGAATTTGAAACCATTTTAAATTAGTTATATGATGGCAGCAACGATGACTAAAGTCAAGCTCGTCGAAATTTGCCTCCAATATAGCAATTATTCACAGTCAACAGATTCTTCTGTCAGTTAAAAACAAATGGATGCTTTACAGGTATTAGCTATGTTGTTCTTTCAGTAGACAAAGCGTCGGGCTTGGTCGTTACGGATCACGATGAGCGTGTCTTGAGCGTGACTGTCTTGACTTCTTTTCCTCAATTTTTAATTGTCACTAGCGTGCAACCTCCAAATTGGGGCCAATCAGTGTCTGATAAGTCTCTCTGTTCCGATTGTAAAGACCGTGTTATGCTGTGCTCACATGCATAAGTTTCGGGAATAATTAGAACAAAAACTTATGGCGACGACAACTCTTTTGTATTGATACAGACCGCATGCCGAATGACGCTTGGTAGACTTCCATCAGCATTAGTTGTCCATTGCGTGTTGCTTATGATCAAATATAGTTGATCCGTTTTCTCTTGGAATGTGGGAACTTCTGCCTCGTGTGCTAGCCTGTCTTTAACGGCTGCCGATCTGCACATGCGCGGTATTCACATTGCTTGTTACCATGAAATCAGAATTGCTTTGATTTCTCCACGTTGTTACATTGTGGCCTCGTTAATGGTAAGGTTCCATCTCCATGGATGAATGTTATGCGATGAGAAATTCGTGTTCAGCACGAGAAGCATACTAGGTCAACTCAGACAGGGTTTCTATCTGGAATGTAGCTCATGAACCGACTGTATGCAGTCCAGCGTACGTTACCGAACCCAGCGACATTCTATAGATGATTTTATAGACTACTTGGCCGTTTGCAACTCAATGGCGCACTGGAAGATATCACCAATTGTGCTTAAGTACGGTTTCCTGGCCGAAATTGCTCGTCTATTTTCTCCTAGTATGCTAGCTTTGGCTTTAGGCGCCGTCTTTTTGAACATTTTGCGACTGGCTCATACCTTCGACCATGCTGTTTCTCTTCGTTCAGTTCTGCCGTCGATATAATTGTTTCTGAGGTCTCTAATAGGATGTCAGGTGTTGGTCTCAGGTTTTGTGGCTGTGTTTTTGACCGCGAATAACCTAACGATGCTATTGCTTTTTCGAAGATATGAGACGAGTGGCATATTTTCATTATTTATGCACATTAGTTATGGTATAAAATTGAATGCCCCCATAACTGTCGTTCTAGTTAATTTTATTTGACGCTTAAGAATGTGCTTTTACTTTTGTTACTTACTTAGACTTCCTGGACTCATTTGTGCAATCTGACGATCACCTTCCATCTACCTTTTCAAACGTATTGGCCTTACTTCAGCTGCTTATTTCAGATTAAGTTAACAACACTAGAACCTATAGGTAATTAAACGAATGTAAGTTGCACAAGCAGTGATAATAGTTATTTAAATTAAGGTCTCGATCTTAATATAAATACCTGACCCAGTATGTACATATATTTGTCAGTATAAACTAAGTATTGCATGATGTAGCAAAGGAAATTCATCCAATATACCGGTTTCGTCCTTATTTGTAACTCATCGCGTGCTGTCTAGAATTTTCCACGGACAGGGCTCGAACCTGTAAAGGCAAATCATTCAGTAGACCGATTTCGAACGGTAATTCATCCACATATAAAGAAATACCATATAGGCTCCACCAGAAAAAAACGGTTGACCCAAAAAGTTTTGAGTTGTATGTATGTAGCATGTGTGGTTATAGTAACAGCTTGTGAAGAATATATGCCCATGTTTTAGCCCCTTACGTAGAAAGTTATGGCCAGTACATGAAGAGTTCCAAATACTGTTGAAATGGGTCCACTGGATAAATTGCCCTTTCTACATTGTAAAATGCTTAGTTTATACTGACAAATGTATGTACATAATGTGTCAAGTGTTCATATCAAGATCTCAACCTTGATTTAAATAGCACTGGAACCGTCCGTCAATTTCTATAGGTGTGAAGTATTTGATCTTCAAGTCGCGTCTGTTGTTGTTCCTTCTGTATGCCGCTGAAACACGAGAGAAACTGGATTATTGATGTTATTGAGATATGTTTGGAATTTATATTTTTGGAAGTGATCGAATTCCAATCAGACATATTCATTTTTCTAACGTCTATAATTAAACCTATCAGGACGTGCTAAAAGTTCCAGATATACAACAAATTAAAAAAAAATTAATATGGGCATTGGGGAGGTTCTGTGATTAGTGGCTGTTGGCATGAAAATGTTTTGCCTAATTATGTGAAGAATTATACTTGTTTGTGCATTGGCATTATCACGGGGACACTAGTACAATTAAAAATAATGTTTAGTTTTGTTATTTCTGGTTGACCAATATTTGAAATACCTTTTTTCATTGTACAAAATTCACACATTTGACTAAGTTTTTAAAAACAGTTTTAACATGTGATTATTTGTCACTAAATGTGATATGCTTGAAATAAAATTAAAATTTACTCACTTATCGATTTACGCTTTGTTTTTTCTTTATATAAATCGCTTTCGTTTGTTACCAATTTAAAATTTTAGACAAAACTGGAAACGCTCGAAGCAATCTGGTCGTGGGCGATGAACAGCAATTACCTAAGTACCTCCAGTGTGCAGAAAAGGCATTGCGTCGTTTGATTGAAAACGTTGGTGAAAGAATATATTAAAATTAACTTTTCTCTAAACTCTAATATAATTAAATCGAATAATCATGTTATGTTGATGGTAATAATTCTTTAAATCAAGTTTGCGAGCTTGAAGTAAATACCCATCCCATTGCATTTAACCAGTCACATTAACGCGTTCACACATTCCATGATCATCATCAGAACACGAGGTGAGAGTCGCATATCTAATTTTGCTTTCCATGTATATGCATTCAGTCGTATTCTGACCATGGAAGGTCGAAGCGTGTCTGGCGGTAGTTTTGCTATGTTGTTCGACGGCTGGTTAAAGGAATGTTGTGTTTAACTCTGTTCACAGCAGAAGCTGAGACGATTTTATCAAACTAAAGGCAATTCGAAGTCTTAATACATTTTCCACTTATTAAAGAATTCATACAGATTCAAATTTCTGACTTCGCAATATATTAGTTCATATGCATCCAGGTGTAGGCGACTATTATCTGTTGCTCACACTAATCATGAAAATCTCATATTGGTGGTCGACCTTCAAATTTCAGTGAATGCTGTTGTAGGATAGGATATTGGCAGGATTTGTTTTTTTCTTCAAATATTGATGTCATTATTTGAAAAACGCTAAGGACATCAACTGTGAAAATTAAAGCTTATTTAAATTACATTTATTCAATAGTGCTGAACTTAGTTTACCTATTCGTTACCTTTTAAGTAATATTTGCACGATGATCACAAGTTGATTGCTTACGGTTGTCTGCTACAGGTAAGTGATGCACATTTGGTATTTTTCATCTGATCAAAGCCGAGTGTCTTTAAATTTTTGGAGCACTATATACCCCCTGTCGTGCATTCGGTAATTCGGATTTATGTAAATTTGTATCCTTCTTACCTAAGATTATTTTCAGCCTCTCGAATTTCTACACGTAAAATGTAATTTGTGGTAATTTCGTGCAAACTGGCATATATATAATTAGACAGTCATTTAATGCGCTGGTGGTGATAATTATTTAATTCCGGTTTTCGGGCTTGATATAAGTACCAATCCCATGATATACGCATTCGTCAGTATAAACTAAGCGTTTTATAATGTATCAAAGGCGTTTTATTGATTTGATCGGTTTCGTTCTTATTCGGAACTCATCAAGTACTGTCGGGAATCGAACCGGGCACCGTTACCTCGGAATCTGTGACTATCTAATGCGTCACCTTTCCGCACAGCACACAGAACATTCAGTTATATACTAACTGATGTTTTTTGTTAGTCTTTTCTTCAGGTGGAGCCTATATGGCATGTCTTTAGACCCGAAGATCAAACTAGATATCCTCAATCTGTCGTCATAGAACAGACACCGCACTATCTGAAGAAATGGTAATAAATTGAAGGGTTGTTCGATTAAACGATAATCGATTGCAAGGTTGGTGATGACACTTATTTAAATCAAGGTTTCAAGCTCGATATAAACACCACTCCCATTATATAAAAATTTGTCAATATGAACTAAGCCTTGTATGATGTTGCAAAGGTACATTTTTCAGTTGACGGTTTTAGTCCATATTAGGTACTTTTCATGTAATGCCCGAAATTCGCCGTGGACGGGTCTTTAATAGAAGCACATTTTCTTTGGAATCTGTGAATACCTACCGCGCCACACTGCCGCACCTAAAGGTAGTTCATTAAGTAGTCCGACTTAGTAATTATTGGAAACTATTCATGTACCGCCCAGAGTTTTGCCGTGAACGGGACTTAGACCGATTCTCGATTGCTTTGAAGTATTTGACTTTATCCACTGTGCCACCTTGTCACACATCTCACAAAATTTTCACTTATATATTAGCGTATGTTTTGGTTAGCCTTCCTTTCCAGTTGAGCCTATTTGGGATCTCTCTAGACTTAAAATAGGAACCACGTTTCCTGGGATAATGGTAATGTAGTGAAATTTAATAATTGGAGTCAATTCCTCTGATTTGGATTGTTTAAAAGAAATAAAAATAGTTCAGTTTGAACAAAATTAGCGCATCCTTTGTATTTGTTGAATCTCCACAATTTGTGCACGCGGATTGTCGCTTTGTACTATCAGTTTCACAAAGATCCGATTGATCTCCATTTCCAAGTACGCATCGAGTTCTCTTTCTTGTTGCCTGGGTGCGGTTTCGTCGCTTCCTTCTGGAGGTTTCAACATCGTTCATATTAACCACTGGAAATGAGGTTTGATCTAATCTTCGTTGACTGGTTACAGTCTAAGTTTCCTTGACTGGCTACGATCTAATCTTCGTACCTCATTTTCAGAGATTAGTATAAACGATGTTAAAGTCTTAGGAAAAAAGGGATGAATTTGCACCCAGCCGACAAGAAGATTATCTCAAAGCATACTTGGAAATGAGATCAATTGGATCTTTGCGAAAGAAAATCGCGGAGATTCAACAGTTGAAGCTCGCACTGCACAACCATTCAAGAAATATTCTTTTTATATGTTGAACTTGCACTCTTTGTTATCGAGAGGCCGAATTTGGTCCTAGAAAAGGAATGAAACGTACATAACTGTACAATATTGAGTGCACATTAAGTACCAATGGACAGAATACATTTTCCTCTATGATGTAGAGGGCTTCCACTACTTGGTGTGTCTAACTGGGGTGTTACTATCCATGTTTGCATTCTTTTGATTCTCCATATTTCAACAATTCAGGAATTTATGAATCACACCATTTTTTAAATTAGTTTTAGAAAGGAAATTTTAAAGATTTAACTTAAGATTTATTTTTTATGCTGTTCATTTAGCGTTTTGCTTGATGACGTTTTAGTCATATTATACCTGCTATTATTCCTGACTAACGCGGTATTCTTCCCAGTTCCGCTTTTAAACGGAGAATTTTCGGAACACTTCCGAATCTCGCTTTCACTCAAAATCTCATCACACAAGTATAAATCTAAATTAATAAAGTAAGTGTAAAATTTAGCTGATACTAATGACTAGGTGATCTCATAATAGCTTCTGACTTTTACTTAAATAAATGCGCTTCGCATATGTTTGCGTATATCTATAACTTCAATTTAATATACATTTAAATTCGTCTAAGTGAAGCTACAGTGACTTCATGTAAATTTACTCTTGGCGTATGTCAGTATAATTTTTTTATTGTTACCTTGTGAATTGGTTAGTCAAGCATGATCTCAGTCGTTAAGACGGAGAGCAACGTAATCTTAATACGCTTTTATTAAAAGTTTGGCAACATAATTGATAAATTTCAGTAAAGCAAAAAGCTTAATTAAAATATGAGGCTAACATAAATAAAGGGCAGACAAGCAAATGACCTAATGACGGAAAAATCACTGTAAGAAAAGTTGACAATTATAATAAATATCCTCTAATAAGTGCTAAACTAAATAAGAGCCCTTGGTTAATAAATAAAATAAAGGTTGACATTTAAAAATATATTTAACTATATGTAACTGAAAATTGTGTAGTTTGTAGCAGAGTGGCTCAGTGGTTAGAGCATCAGATTCGGAATCGGACTTGCCCGGGTTCGAGCAAATTCTGGCCAGCACGTTATGAATTCCAAATAGACACGAAACCTGTTTACTGAATGGATTGCCTTTTGGCTAAGCAATACTTCGTTTATACTGACAAGTGTGTGTACATTATGGATTCCATATGAGCTCCAACTAAACGAGAATAAAACTAAAAAAGTTATATTAGTTAGTATATGGCTGAAAAGTGTGTGTTGTATGCGACAGGAATGCTCAGCTGTTAGAGCACCAAATTCCGAAGCAGACGTGCCCAAGTTCGAGCCCTGTCCACTGCAAATTCTGGCCAGTACGTGATGAATTCCCAATAAGGATGAAATTGGTCAACTGGATGAATTTCCTTTTCTACATTATACAATATCTTGTTTATGGTCAGTTGTTTATATCAAGTTCGCAGCCTTATCACCGCCCGCGCAATCAATGTTCGTTTAATTATATAAATGCCAACTAATCAGTTTATTTAGTCGAGGTACTGTGAAAGATCAATTCAGCTGCTGTAATTGCCCCCCCCCCTATTTTGTTAGAAACATCTGCTTTAAATCAACTTTTTACTTGAAGTAATCACTAACGCCAAGCTTGATTTAAAGAACTGTTACCACCACACGCGCAATCAATTATTATTAAAAATCTGCTTGTTTTTTTTAATCTTGGTAGTAAAATTTTAACTATTCTAAGATTTAAATCTCGTATTTTTAATTTTCTAATTAAAAGTTTGTTTAATTCTTTTCTTGGCTTCGAGCACAGGTCACGGAGGTGCTGAAGCATTACATGTCTAACTCAGCCACCCATCTTGATGCAATCAAAAACGCCGTCCGCCAGTTAAATAATGTTCATTATCGAAGGCATGTGTTCGATAACAACAGCAAATTCAAAGGTTTTGACATGATTGTCACAGAGTGGCTGCTTGCTAGGTTGACAGATATGCTTCTAATTTTGACTGAAACAAACCTGGTGTTTAACAAGCATGTGGACATTTCATGGGCAAATTTTGTGTTTTTGACAACCCTTGTGAATGTGACGCATTCATGCCGGATTAAACCTTTATCTGGTTCGATGCGAAATAGTCGAAAACGAGACGCGCCTTTAGAAGATCGTAAACCGTTGGTGAGTTCGTCTACATCTTCTGCATTCCAAACTTGACGATGAATTCTTGCTTTATGGATAATATACAAGTACTGTTAGCTTGCATTTATTTACCATGACTTGTTTGAATGAATATCATTTGGCTTACCACCATTTCAGGATCTCTGCTGTCCACCATCTCCTGAACCAACATCACCACCACAACCACAGAAAGCGCTATTCGTGCATGTGAATATGTTGCTTCACTTCGTCATAGAGATTGATATTCGAAGTTAAGCCTTGGTTATAGAAGCACTGAGTTGTTTATTTCCGGTGCATACTTTTTATTAGCAGTGCATTATGCAGAACAGATCAACTTATTGAGATGGCATTACGATTCAGGATGGTGGATAGAAATAAAAGCGAGTTACCTCTCTTTCACGTACAATAATATAATTTATTGAAAACTGAATATTGCCAAATAATAGATAAATTTATCTTCGTATGAAATAATGTAACTTGTTTGTCGACTGCTACACACTTTTATTGCGTTAACAGTTTCTAGACTAACTAATCTGTTACTAGGTGCGCAAAACCTCATACAAAATAGCATTTACATTAGTTTTCTGCAACAAACATTATAGACCTATTATATATTTAATTGAATGATATCATGGTTACCGTGAAATGAGATAATTGATATTGATCAGGGCCGAAGTGTAAGGATTTTCCGGAGTAGCAGGTGTTCGGAAGTAGTTGTAATTCTTAGTTTTGGTGAAATTTAGCATATCTTGTAATCCATTATGTTTCTACTATGTATCGACTCGGCAAAAATAGTGTTAGTACCATGTACCTTTTCGGTACAATAATGTTGGTATCGGTTACTAACACAATAGCCATAATGTTATTATCATTTACAGTCTCGGTATATATATTGCATAGAGTGAGTTAGCGTGAAAGTCGCATTTTCGAGACTATACGATGTTAGCTTCACTATTGCAGGTTTACACATTCATCTAGGAGATTGTACCGTCCTATTATCCCACATTCTTGACCAAAATATATAGTGGTTAAAGGGCGTAATACCGGCTCCTACTGATGAGTCGCCAGTAAGCACGAAACGAATGTGCATGAGATTATACTTTCCGTTCATGTTGCCTTTGGTTTATCCTTCTGGTCCCAACTGAACTAATTTGTTACTAGGTTCGCAACACCTAATATATACTTGTCATCATCATCATCATTTCCAGCCACACAAAAGTCGAGTGACTAATGTTTCACTGCCATATAACCATAACAAACAGTATTTAACTGTAATATATTGAATTGAATGATGTCATGCTTACCGCGAAATGTGATAACTGATATCGATCAAGCCAGGGTGTATGGATTTACTGGAGTAACAGGTGTTCAGAAATAGTTTTAATTCTCAATTTCACTTAACTATAGCATAAATTGATATCCATCATGTTGGTACCATGTACTGACTCGGCAACCATAGTGTTAGTACCATGTACCTCTACGGTCTCGGTATAGATAATATAGATAGTGCGCCGTCTTTGAAGTTTCACTGTCAAAGACCTTATATGAAGTTAGTCGCCTTACTGCTTGAATTCACTTTCGTGTAGGAGGTTGTACCGTCCAATTGTTCCACATTCTCGACCAAATATATTGTGGGTATATGTCGATGCACTGGCTTCTACTGGTGAGTCACCAGTAAACTCGAAACGAATGTGTACATGAGATTATACCTTCCGTTCATGTTGAATAGATAATCCAAATTTATAATGCCACATTTTTCGTGACGTGTACGCATACTCCACTTGTGCTCAATGTTAGCACGATTATTCGCTACAATGTTAGATTTCACGTGCCGAATTTCTAGAATAGGTCTGCTACTGTCATTCGTTTAACCGGTTGGATATCAATCTTCAAATTAAAATTTTTTTTATCCAAAACGTTTTTAAATGTGCACGTCGTTACAGGTAATAAAGCCATTTAATTGCTGATTTCAACAGGCATACACTTAAGACTGTGGGTTATGAATCAATTCCTGATCGACAGTTTTGGAGGTGAGGATTTTTATAGCCTTCGAGATGCCTGTCCTCTTGTGCTTGATCTTACCGTTATTTTGGTCATTTTTCTTTAGCATCTTGCTTCAAAGTTATCCCAGAAACAGCTAAAGCGAAATTTTACAGAAAAAAAATAAGACGAAAGAGTGCAATTATAGAAAGTGTTGGTGTGCTTTCTGCATCCGCATGCTCCTATGTAGGATTGATTCTTATACCAACATTTCCAGGCGACGCCGAAACTCACTCCTTCACAAACAACATGTTCTAGCCTTAAGCCGTTGCTAGTTGCTAGTGCAACCGGAGTAAATTTGTAATAAGGCATGTGACATGCATTCAACATCGACGAATTTCGTAGTCTTTGTTTTACAATTTTACTGGCAGACTCGAGGTGCTCGTGGCGCAGTTGGTCCACCCGATCAGAAAAAGATCCGGTGCTCATCTCCATGCGAATCAAATAGCAACACAGGCTTAGCCTACAACGTGAATGGTAGTAACTACAGTGACCTTAGCTTCAGGCCACAGGACCGCCGAGCCGACTCAGGAATGTCGTCGTTTTCTATTTCCACAAACTCAGCAAAACGATTGCTGTTCGGCATGTCTTCATCGTTTCTTGACGCAAGACATCTAGAGAACACCATCGACCAGGAGGAGGAGGAGGAGGAGAGAACTGAAATAGTTGCCGCTATTAGCCAAACCAATTTCGATGTTCCTTTTTCGGAGCTGCTCAGTATCTGGACGCGATCACCACTTTTGACGGATTTGATGAATCTCCTAGTCGTTTGTCTAACAAATGTAAGCATTCATTATCAATAATTGTTTTGTTATTGACCTTCATGTCAATCTCGCAATATGTCACATAATGTGTTTCTGTATAAGTTTTGATTTGCAATGTCCCTCTGCTGACAATCGACATAAAGTACGTGTAATTTGGATCTCTAATGACACCGCACTATTAATTGCTTACTTTATTTATGGGCACATTAGCTTTGGTCTAGATGTCTCTGGTAAGTTATGCCATCTGCTTTGAAACTACTGTTTAGGCCGCTGTAACATAGGAAATGACGGCACATTGCTTCCACCATGTGTGAATCGATGAAGGCGACCTTCTTGGTTTTTGGTCTTTGTCAGCTGAACATCATAAGCCCCTTATAGTGTGCAACTTTTACGAGCGGCTAGTTATAACCTATGGCTTCTTATGTGCCATCACTGCCGTTTATTTGTAAGGAACGTCAGTTGTTTTGACTATGGCACTGTCTGAGAAGGCAACCTGCGTGACCTGCTAAACAAGTTGTCATCACAATTCTAGCGCATGGCCGAAATTGAAGGAAACATGTTTATCTCGTTACAAACATGGTCCGATGGTAAGGCCCGCGCAATCAATTATTGTTAGATTGCATTGCCTATGTATATGTATATGTGGCGAAAGCTGCAAATAGTTAATGTTCGTGACTGCATAGAAATTGTGCAACCGACATTTCCAGTCAAGTTCAATGTATGCGAGATTGCTAGAGGTGAGAGCCGCATATCTAAATTTGATTTCCATATATATTCAATGCGGTGTGATCCTCGATAGTCAGTTTGCCGTCGTACTCTGATGATGATCAAGGAAGGTCGAAACGCGTCAGTGCGTTGCAGCTGGCGGTAGTTTTGTTATGTTTTTCGACGGTTGATAAAATTCAATGGGATTGGTGTTTACTTGAAGCTCGCAAACTTGATTTAAAGAATTGTTACCACCACCCACGCAATCAATTATTGTTAAATTGAAAGTCCTGATAAACTCAGTTGAATGGGAATTAAATATTCAAATTTAGTCCATCATCACGAAACGAATGTGAATGAGATTATACTTTCCGTTCATGCTGCCTAGGGTTTATCCTTCTGGTCACAACTGAACTAAATTTGTTACTAGGTTCGCAACACCTAATACATACTTGCATAAATATTAGGTCTCCTCAACAAACAGTATTTATCTGTTATATATTGAATTGAATGATGTCATGCTTACCGCGAAATGTGATAACTGATATCGATAAATGCCAGAGTGTATGGATTTACTGGAGTAACAGGTGTTCAGAAATTATTGTGATTCTCAATTTCGGTGAACTATAGCATGTACTTTTTCGGTACAATAATGTTGGTATCGGTTACTAACACAATAGCCATAGTGTTAGTATCCTTTACAGACTCGGTATATATATTATATAGTGTGAGTTAGCGTTGAAGTCGCATTGTCGTAGACTTTATATGATGTTAGCTTCACTATTGCTGGTTTACACATTCGTCTAGGAGATTGTACCGTCCTATTATCCCACATTCTTGACCAAAATATATAGTGGGTGAAGCGCGTAATACCGGCTCCTACTGATGAGTCGCCAGTAAGCACGAAACGAATGTGCATGAGATTATACTTTCCGCTCATGCTGCCTTTGGTTTATCCTTCTGGTCACAACTGAACTAATTTATTACTAGGTTTGCAACACCTAATACATACTTGCATATATATTAGTTCTCCGCAACAAACAGTATTTATCTGTTATGATAGTCTTTTGTCATTTATTGCTGAATGGCTCTAAATTATGTTTATTAATTATGAAATAATTTGAAATAGAAAATATGTTTTCGCGCTGTTGTGAATATTAAGCTGATCACCGTTTCTGAGAGTTTTCCGATAACGGATCTGCCATTCGAAGTGCTGACTGGGTGCGCACATCTCACGTGATGCATGCAACGATTTAGCATCTCGAAAGAAAACGCCAATACCGGCAACATAGATTATTCTTCAGACGCTAGAAAAAATATAATATCTATCGTGCTCAAAATTGTCTTCGAAAATTAGCCGAGACAGCAGTTTCATCATTGCTTGCTAATGACTTTATCTTACTTGTCATTTAAAAATGAAACTTTTTACAGTGGCGTAATAATTATTGCGCACCTAGTAAGGATAAACCAAATACACCGTACACTTGAGTTAATTTCAATTATTATTATTATTATTATTATTATTATTATTATTATTAATATTATTATTATTATTATTGTAATGACTATTGTTTCTATTATAATCAATATTATTATTACACTTATTGATTACAACAATTAATTCTTTTTTATGTCTTGATTCGTATTTTCTTATCAATTGCTTCTTTAAATCAAGTTTGCTAGCTTGAAGTAAGCACCAATCCAATTGTATTTAACCAATCGTCGAACAACATAACAAAACTACCGCCAGCCGCAACGCACTGTCGCGTTTCGACCTTCCATGATCATCATCAGAGTACGACGGCAAACTGACTATCGAGGATCAAACCGCATTGAATATATATGGAAATCAAATTTAGATATGCGGCTCTCACCTCTAGCAGTCTCGCATACATTGAACTTGACTGGAAATGTCGGCTGCACAATTTCTACGCGTCAGTGCGTTGCGACTGGCGGTAGTTTTGTTATATTGTTGGACGACTGGTTAAAAACAGTGGAATTGGTGATAACTTCACACTCACAAACTTGATTTAAAGAATTTTAACCACCACCCGCGCAATCAATTATTGTTAAATTCTATTTTTAATTGCATGCTAAATATAGACATTGTTTACATAACTATGCTGTTTCCCTCCAATGCCTAATAGGGTGTGAGATTCGCGTTTTATTTTTTTATGTTGTATGTGCGCTGCGATTCGATCCTTGTTTGTCGAATTGTCGTCGTGCTCTGATGATGACCATAGACTGGCGAAACGCGTCAGTACGTTCGAATGATCGTTGTTTTGCTATATTGCACGTCATTTTAAATAATAGGGTATAGGGGTTCGTATGTTTTCGATAATATTAATATATTTTTACGATTATTTACCTTTATAGTTGCTAATTATGGAGCATGCAAAGTTCATTTATTGTTTTATCCATTTTCCACACCTGAAGGAGAACATCAACATTCAAATTGTGCAGGCGTTTCTCGTTGGTTCGTTGCACGGCTTTGGCAACATGGTGAAATCTTACTTGGAGCGGGACCTTCATTCTCCAAATGGAACTGTATCCAGCGCCTCTGCTAACTGTGATACTTCGTACTTGACCAAGATGGTGGCTTATGATAAGACATTGCCAGTTCCACATTGGGCGTTTGCTTGGTGTATTTTTTCAATAAGATGCGGCAACTATGATTCTGGTAATTACAGTTTGTTTTAATCTCTCACTTTCACGCGTGTCTTCTCTCTCTCCGTGATTATGTTTTATATATATATATATATATATATATATATATACATATATATATATATACATATATATATATACAGATATATATATATATATATATATATATATATATATATATATATATATATATATGAATACAATTCCAATTGTAGATAGCGTTAGATGCAGCTTGCAGTGGAATTTTGTCTATCGCAATATTTAGATGAAGTCTGGTGCTGGATGTTAGAAAAGCTAAATCACCTGCGAAGTGAGTGATAGCCAATGCAGAGTGTAATCTATCTTTTACGCGATTAGTTGCCCTTTCGCCTTGTAATCTACGACCCAACATCAAACGAGCACGTTGAAATAGTGTTCTTTTCAACAAATTCAAAGATATCTTTCGAACTGTACTCATATAAGTAATTTATCATTTACTTCAATAGGTAAGCTACCCATTTTGACAATTTATGCCTTGGCCTATTTTTCACTGAGGTAATTGCTTTAAACATAATGCCTTCTTTGGACCTCTTCGGCGAAGCAAATAAACTTGATGTTCGCGATCAAATTTGTCTCAGTTGTTTGTGTTCGGCATGGGTGATTGTTCTGAATCACAGTAACAAGCACAGCAAACGGGCAGAGTGAGTCGACAAGTCAGAAGAAAGAGTTGCCTAAAATATTAGGCTTTATTCATCATATAATGCAGATATACATGCTAAAAGACAAAGCAAAACATGTTAGTATACGAATGGTGTGAATATAAATGTGTGTACAAATAAACAATCATATCATTCTCCTCCACTGCGATTTGTAGCGTAGCGTCAGAGTCGGAACAAGCCTGTTATAGTAACAATTCAAAGAGGATTGAGAAAACATAGTATTTAAACATTTCCACTTCGTAAGTTATAAGGATGAACACGTTGTTGTTGATTGATAAGGTTTTCGAGATTCTCTGATAGGTCACGAGCATTTGAGTTATCCGTAGATTCACCATTTGCCTTAACATTATCAATATCGGTATCGTCATTATAGGAGGTTTGTTCATCAGCAACAACCGGTTCATTTTCACAGAGTCCCATATTAGTTCCAGCTTCATTCATCAGTGCGTCGGAGCCTTTCGGGGCTAATTGACGGATAGATACTGTATCTTCTCTTCCATCAGAAAAACGAACATGCGCATAGTTAGGATTGCAATGAATTAGTTCAACTTCTTCCACAGAGGGGTCATATTTAGAAACTCTAGCATTCTTCTTGAGTAAAACTTTGCCAGGAACAGTAAGCCAGGTTGGGAGTGTGGTACCAAAAGTCGACTTCTATTGTGTCGAAAAAGACGCTCGTGAGGGGTTTCGTTGGTAGATGTGCACAATAATGAACGGATTGAATGTAATGCGTCCAGCAGCACGCATTCCCAGTTTTCAACTGAAAGCCTTTTTGATCTGAGAGCGAGAAGGATCGATTTCCATAAGGTGCCATTCATTCTTTCTACCTGTCCATATCCTTTGGGATTATAAGGAGTCGTTCTACTCGAAGCTATACCTTTTTCCCGAAGAAAATTTTGTACCTCGGTCGACATGAAGGAAGAACCTCTGTCTGAGTGAATGTACGAAGGCATCCCAAACATTGTGAATATTTGACACAGGTGAAGTATGGACGGTGTGACTGCTAAGGTCAGGACAATCAAATGCATAGGGAAATCGAGAATATTCATCGATGACCGTCAGTAGATAACTGATTACGAGTTGATGAAGGAAGAGGTCCTTTAAAATCGATAGATAACCGCTCAAACGGTTGGGTAGCTTTGATTAATTGGCCTTGAATTGCCGAAGGAAATCTGGGCTTGATTTCAGAGCACACTTCACAACTCAAGGTCATTTTTCGAATTTCATCAATAGAATATGGTAAATTACGAGATTTCACAAAGTGGAGCATACGAGAAATTCCAGGATGACAAAGAGAATCATGTATTTGTTTTAAATCCAGTCCATTTAGAAGCGCACCACAACAGGATCGACTTAGTGCATCTGCTGCTTTTCCGGGTCTATAGACAACATCGAAGCTGTAAATTTTATCGTTCTTCACTCTTCCTCGATTTTGATTGCCAAAAATAAAGGAAACAGATCTTTGATCAGTGACAAGTTTGAAATGATTACCCAAAAGTAAATGCCTCCATTTTCGAATAGCTTCAACCACGGCATAGGCTTCTTTTTCAACAGCTGAGTGATGTTTTTCTCAGATGGCGTCAACGTCCGAGAGAAAACGCCACGGGTCTTCCATCTTGGTGCAAAGTGGCAGCAATAGCTTACGTTCGAAGCATCAGTTTCGACGACAAACGGAATATCACAACGAATAGAAGCTAGAGTTGCTACGGCTAATCTTTTTTAAGATCATCGACATTTTGTTTCAAAGAGACGGGCAAAGGAAAAGTTCGATTATGAACGAGTGAGTGAATTTTATCGGAGAAGTTGGAGATCCACGGCGAATAATAAGCGAAAAAATCCCACAATTCTTTGTTGCGATTGCACATTCGACGGTGGTGGGAGATCTTGTAAAGGCTTTAATCGGTCAGGATCAGGTTTAATTTTTCCATTCGATATTTGAAAACCAAGGAGAGTAATTTCTTTAGCTGCGAAAATGCTCTTTGATTCATTTAAGGTCAATCCATATTTTTTAGCGGCATTAAGAAATTTGTTGAGATTTGTTTCATGTTCAAGCGTATCTCTCCCGCAAACTGTCACATTGTCCACATAGACAAATGTATCTGTGAGATAAATATTTCATCCATTCGATTGTACCTTCTTGATTTCGTAGCAATAGGCCTCCAGTTAGCAGTTAAATGGTGGAAAAGAGGCGGGGGACGTAACAGATGCAGGTTTTCAGTAAACAGACGGTGAATGACGATTTATGATCACCAAAAAGAGAATATTTACACTTTTATGCAATCCAAGGAAGTCATGACCGAGGAGTACGTCAGTACAAAGATCAGAAAGTATAGATAGCTTGATATTTTTATAAACACATGATTTGTATTGAATCGACACAAAACAATGGCCTTTGGTATGACTCGATAATGAGCTAGACGCCATGGATTATTGTTTCTTGAGAGGAGTGAATTTTCCAATTATTTTTCAAAACGAAGGCTTCTGAAACATAACTACAGGAACTGCCTGTATCAACGAGAGCATGACAATTTATGTTATTGACTTCTAGATTTATTACACATTTGGTGAGACAATCATGGAGCAGCAGCTAATACAGTTGCAGATATGGTAGGATGAAGCGTCGAAACCACTGGGCGGTGATTCTTAGAGCGACATACCTTTTGAAAATGTCCTTTGTTTCCACAACTTTTACAGAAGGCGTTTCTGGCCGGACATTTCCATCTTAAATGATAATCGTACCCACAAAAGTCACATTTTTGTTTAACAGCAGCAACAAGATTATCTGTAGATTTATCGGAGGTTGATGAAGGACAGAGTGGCTGAACCGTTGCAGTGTGTGCAGAATTCAAACAGTTTTGATATGATAATGATTGCTTTTCCGCCATTTCGAGACCACGTGTGATCAAAAGCCGCTTGAAAATTAAGTGAGTTGTGTTCTAAGAGACGTTGTCTGATTGAATTGGACTGGATTCCATTAATGAAGGCATCGCGCAGAGCATCGTCTCGATTTCCTCGGCCGTAGTTGGTTTGAAATTGCATTCCCTAGCTAACGATTTCAGAATCTGAACAAATTGATCCAATGTCTTTGTCCATTTTCTTGTTTAGTAGTCGCGAGTATATGACGAACAAAGACTTCATTTTCGGTCTGACATAGAGATTCATTAGAGTTTTGATAGCATGATCATATGTATCACAGTCAACGATGTGTTCATATACGTTAGGAGAGACGTAGAGGAAATAAGAGTGTCTAATTTATCCGGATTCATGGATTCGACTGATTTTAGAGGCCACAGAATGCGTACGATACCAATGATTCCATTGTTGCTGCATCTGATGCACTAGGTTTCAACATCAAATCTTTCTGGTCTTATTAGGCGTTCCATGATTGGATTATATGATGAATAAATTGGTCTGAATCACAGTAACAAGCACAGCAAACGGGCAGAATGATTAGACAAGTCAGAAGAAAGAGTTGCCTAAAATATTAGGCTTTATTCATCATATAATGCAGATATACATGCTAAAAGACAAAGCAAAACATGTTAGTATACGAACGGTGTGAATATAAATGTGTGTACAAATAAACAATCATATCAGTGATCCATTCACCTTTTACTAAAATCAAGGTTGCGAACTTGATATACAAAGCGGGGCCCATTAAGAACATTCCTTTGTCAGTTTAAACTTAGAATTGTATAGCTTAGAAAAGGCAATTCACCCAGCAGACCGGTTTCGTCCTTATTCGGCACTCATCACGTGCTGGCCAAAATTTGCCACGGACATCTTGTTACAGTTAGGATAGCTCCGGTAAAGCGACCTAAGTGTTAACTTCAAATGTTGAACAAGAAATAATATGGATCGCATTGGAAACATACTTATGCCGATCCATGACGACCAAACCGGACCCTTTATCCGGTGAAAGAATAACGCGGCCACGGTCTTTGTCAAATTTCTTATAAAGCAGTCATGTGTGCCTTACTTACGTTCTGACCGTGATCGACTTTGATACTGGTGGAAAATTTCAACGCGCTTCAATTGAATCCATCGGTGGCTGTCGTTATTATTCGCTTTTAAATCAGATAGCCGACAGAATATGGATTCAAGCTCTGCTTTAGCTACTACGCGATCTTCTTTTCCAGGAGTGAAGCAGTTTTCCATAAGCGAACGCCTTAATTTTTAACGAAGTCAGTTTCTTCATTGATAAATTGGAAAGAAATCTTGCTTTAATTGCGAGCTTAATGTAAACACAAAAGCCATAGCATCTAGCCAATCACACAAATCCGCACAACTACCGTCTGTCACACCTGCTAGCGCGTTTCGACCATCTATATCATCGTCATCAGTACACGACGCTAGACTGACTAGCGTGTATCAATCCGCAATGCATTTATGAGGAAAACAAAATTGGTTACAACTAAAGTTTTTAAAAAAAAACTATTTTCGCAAACCGACGAAATTCATTCAAAACCGTAGCTAGACCTTTAAAATGTACTTTGCAATGATTTATTTTTTGATTAGACGATTCTGCACAGGGAGGTCCCAATCGATGAAGGTCGTCTTTTCTATAAAGTAAGCTTAACTTTTTCAAATTCGTAAAAGAAAGCGGGAAATGTTGCTTTAATAAACGCCGGATTCCAATTCCTTCGGTGATTTTCATCTCCGTACAAACATTTTATCAAATTTGACGAAAATGCTCGATTGCCAGTTAGTTTTCCAACACACAAAACACGTATTACCCTTTATAAATGTAAATAACAAGCTATAATACGCACATCGACGCTTTCGCTCCGTCTTATCAACTGTTTTATCAAATTTGACGAAAATGCTCGATTGCCAGTTATTTTTCCAACACACAAAACACGTATTACCCTTTATAAATGTAAATAACAAGCTATAATACGCACATCGACGCTTTCGCTCCGTCTTATCAACTGTTTTATCAAATTTGACGAAAATGCTCGATTGCCAGTTATTTTTCCAACACACAAAACACGTATTACCCTTTATAAATGTAAATAACAAGCTATAATACGCACATCGACGCTTTCGCTCCGTCTTATCAACTGTTTTATCAAATTTGACAACAATGCTCACATGAAAGTTATTTTTCCAATACACAAAACACTTATTGACCTTTATGAATGTAAAAAACAAGCTTAAATACGTACAGCGGCGCTTTCGCTCCATCTTATCAAATATTTAAAAAAAATAATTTTGTTTAAAAAACGAAAACAGCCCACATAAAAGATACAAAAATATATTATCCCTTGGCGTAGTTTTTCTTGGGGCTACAAATCTCATGTTAATGCCAATGTAGGAACTGATTACCTTTTACTTGATTTGTTCGTTTTTGCTTACAAAATTTGATTAATGCAATCAGTTGACGAAAGTTTATTTTGTTTTGGAGCTTCCTGTCTTCGTCTTACTGACAACATTTTTTTTTGATTAGCGTATTCTTTTTGGCATTCACAGGAATTTAATTTCCATTGAAACTATTCAGTTTTTGTCTGTAGAAGGATTGGCTTAAACGGTGGCAAAGTGTCTCGGACCGGAAATGCGTGCAAAATTCAGCCTAAACAAAACATTCTCTAATTCAGGCATTCGTTGTGTGTCTCAACACCAATTAATAGTAGCTTTTTAAATACAAGAATGACAAATTTAGTTTAGCTGCTACTAGAAATATTTTTCAACGCATTTTAGCGCTTTTTGTAGTAAACTAATTTGTATACGTTTACTTTACTTTATTTGATACAGAGACTGTTAACACAATTGAACTGAATTTGGCTCGTCTCATATTGCAACTATCGGAGCACGAAAGTACGATTTGGCTGAGGAGAAAACTGAACGGCAACAAGAATATTGAATTTTATGTTGATCTCATATGGGTTTGTACACTTTAAATAATAATGATTATATGATTTTAAACAAAGTTGATCGAATCACTGTGTATAAGTGCATGCTAGTTGTTTCTCTCCAATTGATGACCTATAAAATAGAACAATATGTAATCAGTAAATACGAGTCGAATATCCATAATACCCTTTATACGGGCAAAAATGAAAAAAAATGTATCGGGTGCAAGAATCGTTTTCTCTGCATTTCCTCCTTCAGTTATTACAAATGAAACACACACACACACACACACACACACACATACATACATACATATATATATATATATATATATATATATATATATATATATATATATATATATTGAAAGGCAAAACAAACAGAAAATAAAAGCATAGAAAGTGCGGCTCCAGTTCAAGCTCAATGCCTGAACATGCTTTATTTCTTGCATTAATCCTGCTGTAGTTTGTTTATTCATAAGGTTTCATATGTGGCTAATTCATTTCTGCATTGGCAATTATCTTAGAGGCCACGTATGAAGAACGTTGGTTCTCAACGGTATTTTGTACAACTGTAGATGTGTTCTCAGCATTTAATTTGAATCTGACGTTTAAATTATAATTTTTTTCATTCTGGAAATTGACCGTCTGGTCGACTACTTGCGCCATTAACGCCTGTTTCTATTTAATTTCTGGTAAAGGCACGTGTGTTACTTTAAATAACACTCATAGTTTGGTTGCATTAAATGTGCTTGTTGATGCAGGCTTAGCTTTCTTCTGTGGTGTGCGGGAAACAGTGTCCACCTTAAATGAGTGTTTCGGCGAATTGCTTTATTTGTTTGGTCCTAAAATCATCTGTCTCTTTTGATTTGCCCTATTAACAATTGTCTAAAACTATTTTCTAGGATAGCCATAAGACATTATATAGTTTTTTGCTTTGGTATATTCGTCATCTATTTCATCTGGACTAACCAATATGTTAATTCTTGAAAAACATCCACGAACTACTGATAATTTATAGTGAAAGGGCGCGAAACTGCTATAATGCAAATGCTGTGTATATCAGATTGGTTCATGGTATATTGTTCTATTTAAATTTACAATGAACTCTTTGTTTAGTAGTACATCTAAGAAAGGCAGACAATCATTTTTATAATGCTCTGAAGTGAAACTGATATTGGTTTGCGCTCTATTGAAACTTTGAAGCAGTATTCGTTGTTGTTCTAAACCTACACGCTCAGTTCCTTATCTCATATTTCATGGGCAGGGTCTCGTACACCAAATAATTTTTATATTTGTTTTATCATACCCACGTTTTATGGCACTTGAAAAGGCTTCATTAAATATTGGGCCTAATTGGTTTTATCCAAACATTCCTTAGGTTTTTTTACCTGTTTCTTTTAAATCTTCCTTAGGTTATGTCAGTAGCTTCTCTAAGTTACCTGGTTACTCTACTACGATTGCATATCTTAATGCATTTATAGCCTCTCCTGACCTTTTGATGTCACGTCTTCATTGACTTCTTGGCTAGATCTGATCTTTGAAGATGCCCATATCTCTATGCTGCTTTATGTTCACTTCCACATAGCTTTATCAGGCACATAGTTTCCTCTATATGCCAGAGATTGCAATCTTTGAAAAGTATCTCAAATAATTGAGATGTGTTTAGATATTATACTTTTTCTTTCTGGTTCGCTGGTTTATTACCCAAGATAAGTGGTTGTATTTAGCTGATAATGTCTTTATTTTGCTTCTCAATCTGGACTCAGATTGTATCGAAATTATGCGTTTTTCCTATTGTTTTTTTATGGTTTGCTCTTTTAATTTCCTTATTGCATCCAATTGGGTATGATTCATGATGTTTTATACTACTTCTATCGACTATCATTCGTCAGGAATATTTGCTTCAATCACGTCAATTCCTCATCACTATTTTAAGATTTATTTACCTTGTCTTTGTTTGGCTCAACAAGGTGTTTGCATTCACTGTCCTCAATTTGACTCCTGAGTCAAATTGAATACAGAATGGAAATACCTTCTATGGTCATCATCAGAGAACGACGACACGCCGAATAACGAGGATCAAACCGTAATGCATATGCTAGGAAAGCAAACTTGATTTGAAGAATTTTTATCACCACCCATGAAATCATTGCACAACATATTTAAATGCGGTGGAGACTACAGAATGTTGATGTTCGTGACGGAATATAAATTGTTCGGTCGCTATTTAATGTCAAGTGTGAAAAATGCGAGACTACCAGGCTTCAAAGCCGCATATCTAATTGTAATTTCAATATTTATGCATTGCGGTTTGTTCCTCGATAGTCAGTTTGCCGTCGTACTCTGATGATGATCATGGAAAGCCGAAACGCGTCAGTGTGGGCTACTGACAGTAGTTTTATTATGTTTTTCGACGACTGGTTAATTGCAATGTGATTTATGTTTACTTCAAGCTCGTAAAACAATATTTAAAGAATTGTAACCACCATCCGCGCAATTATTGATTGTTTAATTGATTACCTATATATATATATATATATATATATATATATATATATATATGATATATATGTCTGTGAGTACCTGCTTGCATGTAAAAGTCTTTCTCGCTGTATTGAAAAGTGATGTCTGAGATCTGGTCATTCTTGTATTGAAGTCCTTGAGAGTTAAACAACTGTTCGCATTGCTGGCTGTTACGTGCACGAATGTTAATTTTCCGAGTGTAGTTCTTCGTTTCACTTTGTTCAATATATTTGTTTTCTGCACTTGGTAACAGCGTAGGTTCGGATTGCAGAGTTAAATGCTCATATTTACCTGATTTTCGGATTGCGTATCGAAATGTTTGAATCCACTGTCATCATGATTTTCCGAAATATTTTGACCTCCGGGTACGGAGGTCCTTTTCAACGCCAAACACATCACCCACTAAGCTGACTATCAATATGTCAAGTGTAAATATTAGTTTAAACTGCCCAATTTATACTTGTTGTTAGATCTCGTAAGCATAACGTTTTTAAAAAAAATTGATTGTCAACTTAGTTGGTGATGTGTTTGCCATTGAAAAAGACCTCCGTACCCGGAGGTCGAAATATTTGGGAAAATCATGATGACAGTGGATTCACACATGCTCATATTGTTTCGAAATTTCTGTCTCCGTATGTGCAGCTGTTTTATCCACTTCAGTTTGTTGTATATATATATATATATATATATATATATATATATATATATATATATATATATATATCTTTAACTTTACTTGCTTTACTGCGGCTGACTCCTTTTGGAGGATAAGCCGGCTCCACATTTCATGGAGTTTCTTGGGAATTTGGTACAAGTGGTGTCCCCTCACCACTCGGCTTTTTGATCGAGGACGCACCTCTAGCCTTTGCACATCCAAGCGCAGTCTGCAAGGCAACAGTAAGTTGCATGGTTGCCGGTGGCTGTTGAGAGCTCATTCGCCATTCGGAAGTACGGGGTACTGTCCAGGAGTCCATGTAATCCTGTGGCTGTTGAACCCTTTTGTGGCGGGGAACACACGCCGAGTCATGGTGCCGTCGTCGGGCTCATGTGGTATTTTATAGGAGATCCGATTGCCGGTCGGAAATCCACCACGCCCTGGTGACACCACCGCCATAGCCCCGTTAGCCCATGTACGATCGGCCATCGAGACATGGTTGACACCATCGTACCATGTTGAGGAGGGGATGGACTTTACGACGGATATATATATATATATATATATATATATATATATAAAGCAAAGCTATAAAAATTAATGTTCGTGACTGCATAGAAATGCTACAACCGATATTTCCAGTCGTGTCCAATGTATGCGAGACTACTAGAGGTGAGGTGCTTTTCATATATATACATTGCGGTTTTTTTCTTGATGGTCATTTTTGCCATCGTTATATCACATTAGAATAATTATATTTATTAAGTTGGCTTTATTAGCTGATTTTTTATCTTAAGCTTTCTAAAATATCTTTTGTAGGCAAAAGCGTGTATTTCGCACTTACTCCTTTTGGGAGATGTTGGAGTGCTCTGTCTCACGGAATACTTGACGCGAGGTCTATCTCTCGGTAACGCGTTGCATTCTGATCCGACAAGAGAGAGGCATGATTACGATAGACAATTTAATCGATTTACCCTACTTCTCTACGCATCAATGAGTTGTGAGGCAGAATTTACTACTAACACCTTCTTTCGATCTGACAATGAACGTGAGTTCAGCAGCAGTAAAACTGAGGTAGATAAGTGTGCATCTGAAATTCCCTACATTAAGCACGCCAACAAGGATAACTCAGGTACGTTTAAAATCTAATTTATATCTTAATTTGTTTGTACTTCCTGCAAGTTTAAGACGGGGTTAAGCTTATGAATTGCAAAAGCTTTCGCTTAGACGTGCAGAAAGTATTTCAAAAAGAAATCAAATTGGACTGGAACAGAAACATAATACATAGGCCTTCAAATATAAAATATGTACCGAAAACTAGGACATACCCATGATATGAGGACTTGTACACAATGAAAGCGATGACGCACTACATGGCGTTACGAAAAAAATGTAGTCTAAACTACGTAAGACCAAGAAAGACTTAGCTAAGAGAGGATTGGTTAAGCGAATCCAGAATGATTTTTTACTTTGCACAATGTTATATATGTGTAATTGTTATTATTAGAGACAGAAAACATTTATTAACAAAGTAGATAATGACCGGTTTGTTTCGAGAATACTGAAAAACACACTATAATATTTCAGACTTATTACACCTACTTAATAAAATAAAAACCAAGGAGGTTACTAAATTTGTTTCCTCGTAATAAAAAAATATATTGTATTGTGTTTGAAGGCAATGGACATTATAAAGTATATATATATATATATATATATATATATATATATATATATATATCATATTAACTTTAGCACTGGGAAAGTTCTCCTTAGTTATTCTATTCAGCCGCCGTGCAATTATTGAGGCTGGTACGTCGCCTCTAAATGGTAAGTTTAGGAAAACCTGCTTGACGGTATCCTCTCTAGTGCGAATCTGCCGTGGTCTGATGTTGACATCAATGAACCGCTCTGGGTAGTTGTTCATTAGCAAAATTTTCCTGAGGTAGCCCAGTTCTTCCTCAATCTTGTGTTCAGAGCAGATCTTCCTGATTCTGTTTGCTAGGTTGTTTACTAAGCTTCTTTTGTGGGATTTTGGCACACTGCTGTTGTAGTGAATGTATTGCCCGGTGAAAGTGGATTTTCTATATATGGCCAGTGTCAAATCCCCGTTTTCTTCTCGAGTGAGTTTGATGTCAAGGAAGGGAAAACTATCGTCTTTCTCTATCTCGAGAGTGAATTTGATGTCTGGATCGGCTCCATATATATATATATATATATATATATATATATATATATATATATATATATATATATAATTGAAAGGCCAAAAGGAAAATGTAAACTTAGAGAGAGTGTGAAATAAGGGACAGCCAATCAATTTAGTGTGTCACTTCCAGTTCAAGTTCAATGCCAGGACATTACCAATATAAATGTGCAAGTTTTTGAGCAACTTACGTAGGCTAATTAATTACCCGAAGGTAAGAGCATTGTAACTTAAAAGCCTGCTCGAAATTAAATGGTAAATAAACATATTTAGTTGCACAATATATCATTGAAACCTCGCGCGAAGGTTCTCCAGACGTTACGTTTAAGATAATTACGAAATACAATAATATATATCAGTAAGCTATTTACGAAGCTTTATGGTTAAACAAACTTTCAGCCAGATTTATGCAAGCATGAAAGCATGTTCAGGCATTTACCTTGAACTGGAGTTGATGCATGCGTTTAATTGGTTGTTTATTTTCTTCACACTCTCCCCACGTTTACATTTTATATTTTTTAGCTTAATATATATATATATATATATATATATATATATGTATATATATATATATATATATATATATATATATATATATATATAGATGTGTAGTTGTAGATAAATGAAAAGAATTTGACAAAAACACGATTCTGGTATCTGATGAAATACCTTTTAATTTGTGCACACGAAAAGTGTACTATGAATATATATATTATATCATATGTTTTTAGAAAAGTCCGTAGAAATGAGAAATGGTTTTTTTGTATGATAATTTTTTGTCCATTTTCACATGAAAGGAGAGCAATGAAAATTTATTAATACGTAATGTTTTATAATCTCATAATTGAACACATTTTTCTAATACTAATTAATGCTTCGTGTAACTAGACGAAAATTATCTACCTTATGTACTGGATATTTTTCCATATATTCTTACAATTTATAATATTTTTTCTTATTTATGGATTATTCAGTAGTGTTTGCATTGTTATATTCACCAATTTCCCACTGCTTTATGTTTCTTTTGCTGTCTTTGGTTGTCGTAGAGTAGCGGATACCTGTATCTCTGTAAACGAACAGTTTAATTCTCAGCTTACAGAAGCCTTTTTGAAGTCGTTGCCGATAACCAGAAGCCAAAAATCAAACAACCTTAATGCGGAACAAGCGAACTTTCGTGCAAACGCCAGCATACGTGACGCTCCATCATTCACAATAATAATAATATTATTAGGCGCAACTGGTGTTGTTTGACTGCCGATAAATTTCTCCACAAATATCAAAATGTCTAAAGGAAAATACTATTTATAAAGAAGCAATTAGCAACCAACAGGAAAAAATCAAACGACCCGAAAATCTTTGCGCACTTAACATTCTAGCAATTTTTCTGATCCGAAGTTCCATAATTTTTACACGATAGCTATTCAATGTTTATAGACCATTGAACCCAGGGAGACAAATTTACAAATAAATATAGTTAGAATATGGGAAATTCTTCTACTTGTTCATGTGAGATTTTTTACATTTTGTTCAGATAATTAATTAGTAATATGTGCGGCTAACGAGATCATATGAAGTATTTTATAATTAAGAGGCATACTCTTTGCAAGCTTGGTTTTATAAATTTGACATTAAGGTTATCACTGGCGTTTTCTGGAGAGATTTAGAAATTCTGTTTGTGCTAATCTATAAGTAAATATTTGAATATTTTAATAATCTACTCCATCATTTGCTACGACTGTCGTCCAGACAACCCTTCTGTATAATTTCTTTTTTCTGCGATGACATTCGATTGGGCAATAGAGCCTTTTAAAAATCTATTAATGCATGTTTTTTGATGGTCTCGATAATTTAGTGAAAAATTGTGCTACAAGTGGTGGCTTAATAGATACTCGTAGTAGCAAAAAATAGGAGTTATACATGGATATTTGCGTATCCGATCCAATTTATCGCATTTCATCAACCAAGTCATGATCTGATTACAAGTTATACCAAATGTACAGCTGATTAAACGAACATTGGTTGCGCGGACAGTGATAAAATTTACTATAATCAAGGTAGCGATCTTGATATAAACACATGACCCATTAAATACTTACACTTTTCAGTATAAACTAAGAATTGTAGAGTGCAGAAAAGGCAATTCATCCGGTAGACTGGTTTCGTTCTTATTGGGAGCTCATCACGTAGTGGCCAGAATTTGTCGCGGACAGGGCTCGAACCTGGGCACCAGATTCCGAAGCAGACGCGCAAAGATAAGGATGAACCGGTCTACTGGATGAATTGCCTTTTCTACACTCTACAATTCTTAGTTTATACTGACAAAATGGGTCAGGTGCTTATGTCAACTTCGCAACTTTGATTATAGTACAGCTGATTGTTTCGTCTTCGTATTGCCTTTCAGTAGATTATTAATTTTTAAGTTGACCTTTACGGAATCATGGCAAATAACTAGATTTTCAATTGTCTTGAGGTAACACGTGTCTTCTTGTTGCCACGTGTTGCATTGTCTGCCAACTCCAACACTTCGGAAGCCAAATAATCGGGGACTGCAACCAAGTAAACCGGAGTGCGGGCACTAGCACGCTCAGCAGAATTGCCTTTGCGCAAGATACGGTAAACACGACCTGCCGGGAACTGAAGACCAGCACGAGCAGACCGGCTCTTGACCTGAATGCGAGATTTACCACCTTTACCACTACCAGACATATTGCAAAGTTATATTGCGAGCTAGGAGACGAGTCTTCTAGATTTTTAATTTCTTAAATTAGGTCAATTTTTATACGCTGGGTTTTCTTTTTCCTCGCATCGTCATTGTAAAAAGCACAACATTGTCATGATATTGGGATTTTTCACTGTCTGCCAATTCTATTAAATTGAGGAAAGTGGACCATTAAGTGTAGTTAGATTAACGACAAAGATTCAGGCGGTTATAGAGGGAGAACTGCCTAAAAGCGCCCAGAATATAGTCCGCTTAGATCTCCGTGCCACCCATACACTAGGTCATCATGTCCAGCCATACAAAAGTCATACAAAAAGTGACTAATGTTTCGCTGCCATATAACCATAAGGGGTGAAAAAATATATAAACAACAACGATCATCGAATGCCTGTAAGCGTCTCAAATCATCAACTCTAGGTGGCCAAGTTTCACTAGCGTATAGTAAGACTGCGCGTATAGGTGCATTGTAAACACGACCCTTATGGCAAAGTGAAATAGTCGCGTTTCTCCATAAATGACGAAGGTTCGAGAAAGTTACTCTAGCTTTCGCGATTTGTATTCTCACCTCGTCGGACATATTTCCTAAGTTATTAATAGAGCTCCCAAGATATGTAAACCTGTCGACTATGTGTAGATATTCATTCTGCATTCGCAATGTTGGAGTGAGTGGTGGGTATTTAAAAGATAGGATTGCATCGCTTAATTCTATCTCGGATGGTTCTACAAGATTAACGTTCCACAATGTTGATGCAGACATGCTTTCGGGAATCGGAACTGACGCGGGTGGCCAAGAAAATTGATCATCCCACCTGTCAATACGACTTATTTTATCAATTATTAAACCTTTGCTTCTATCATTTATAGTTTCACTAACTTTTAATCTTGTCGGACCTGTTGCGCGAATAAGTTGTAAAAAACAGCGGCTATTACCTTACGCCAGAGTTACTACCATTTCTTCAGCCTTTCTGGTCCAAAAGTTTTCGAGATCGACTTTTAGACTGCGCTTAAGTAAAATACAATAACGAGCTGACTACGGTGATACAGCTCGTTTACGTATTTCGCTACAGAGCGTTTTGGTGTACGAAGACTAAAGATGACCAATAGATCTTTAAGTGGCTTTCTCATCTTTTGAGTTAATTGTACACTGTTGATGTTTGAATACCCATATCCGAGTGTGCTTATCTGTAGGTTTTGCGCTTTTATTGTCTCATTATCAAGGTAATTCATCCAACTGCATGCAAACAATGCGGAATACATCTGGATGCATTCATTTGGTAAAGAGATAAGCAGATATGCTATTAAACGTCCAGATGTGCGAAATTAGACAGAGTTCAAAGGAGATACTTGGATGGTGATATTCAAACGCCAGCGTGCCCGTAGTTTGATCATGCCTGGCTTTAATTTTTGTTTACTAAGACATCTTTTATCAATATAACATAGCCACATTCATTTTGTATTGATCGTCAACTTTTGAAACAGCTTCGTCTCTGCACACAATTCCAAGTCTCATTGAGCAGTCCAAGAACTTACGGCAGACGGTTGCTTCACTGTGTGGTTTGGCTCTACTCAAGTGTACAAAAGAGATGCCTACGAGTTACCCAGAGAATGGCACAGTTGAAGCAAACAGTTTTACTTTCTCTGATCTCTGTATATCGTGCAAAATAACAAAATCAGCTTTCGACATTTTGAGTTTGCTAAGCTTCCGGATACAAGCATCGCTGCTTCGCAACTTTGCAACGATTCTCCTCTCATTGCCAGGTTTGTGTTGAGTTGCTTTTACACTAAACACAGTTTAAAATTAAGCTTTAGATTGACTTATTACGTTATATTGCTTATGCCCTTTATACAGTCAGATCACTTTTAGAGGGTTTTCAGATCGATCTGGATTGTTTTTTCTAATATCAGTATTTTGAATGCTCTATTCGATTAGTACGCATATTATTCGTAGTATTTTTTTCATGCACAAACGTAAGCTACTTCATTTGATATTCGAATGCGGTTAACGATTTATAAGCTATTGCGATTATAAACTATGAACATGCATTTGTCAGTCTAAACTAAGCATTGTACAGTGTAGAAAAAGCATTTCATTCAGTAGACTGGTTTCGTCCTTGCTGGGAACTCATCACGTACAGTTCAGAGTAAGACGCTGACAGGATTCGAAACTTGGAACGTCTGCTTTTGAATCTGGTGCTCTAACCACTGAGCTACCCTGCCGCACATTACACTACACACAATTTTCAGTTATATATTAACTAATGTTTCTTGGTTAGCCTTTTCTTTAGGTGGAGCCTATATGGCATCCCTTTAGACCTGAAGTTCCAACTAATCATCCCCAATCTGTCACTATAGAGAGACAGGACGCCACATGTGGACGTATTATTTAATTTAACATTCATGTAAGTAAATAAACATTTGTTGTGCGGGAGGCGGTAATATAACCGTCCGCATGGGGTCGAAACCGGTCTACTGGATGAGTTGCATTTTCTGCACTGTACAATACTTAGCTAATACTGACAGATGCGTATACCTAATAGGTAGCTGTTTATATCAGGATCGCGAACTTGATTCAATTATTTGTTTTCACCGCCTGCGCAACAAATGTTTATTTATTTATAAACTTTGAAATTTGTGATGCTTTAATTAGAAAACATACAAGTATTCATTATCGCATAATTTATCATTGAAATTTTACTTCCTCGATATTATACAATGTCTAGTTTGCATATATATATATATATATATATATATATATATATATATAAAATGTTATTAGTGTTCCTAACAAGCTTGCAAACTTAAATGATTTTAAATGATGAATCTCTTTGCGCAGTGCTGTCCTTCTTGTTGTGGATTTGACCGCATTTTTCTTGTGCGGGACTATTGATAGCACTCTTAGGTCGGTAAAATCTTGAATTTTGATCATTTTCAGGTGATCTGATTTTTGGCCTTTTTTAAGCCTTCCATCAGCTGATTGTCTGAAAATGAGACTGGAAATTCGGTCTCGAAAATTAGGAAAAAGAACAATGGAAAATCTTGTTCCAACGTCATTTTCAGACAATTAGCTAATGGAAGGCTTAAAAAGAAGGGACAAGTGAGAACCCATCAATCGAGGCCAAAAATCAGATCACCTGAAAATGATCAAAATTCAAGATTTTACCGACCTACGAGTGCTATCATTTGTCCCGCACAAGAAAAATGCGGTCAAATGCACAATTTAAATTATTGTTTTTGTATTGTATTCGATGCTCGTTTAATTGCATATATGTTCAATTCAATAAAACTCTCCCAGGTAGCGAGGTGTCTGTTCTATAATGAAAGATTGGGGTGGCTGGTTAGAACTTTTGTTCTAAAGTGATACCACACAGGCTCCACCAGATGGAGAGACTAACCAAAAACATAAGTAAGTACATAACCGATAAATTTGCGTAGTATGTTGGTTGGGGGCGCAATGGATATATTCACAAATTCCGAGGCAAACGTGCCTTTGTTCGTGTCCTGTACGCGGAAAAATTCTGGACAGTACTCAAAGAGTTCCCAATAAGGACGAAATTAGTCCACTGGATATATTGCCTTTGCTACCTTAGTCTATGTTTAGCTTCTACTGATAAATGTATATATATAATTGGATTGGTTTTTATATCAAGCTCGCAAGCATTATTAGAACAATAATTAAGAAATTGTCAGTGTCGTTTTTTAGTGGTCTAGTGAGTAAAGGTCGGTTAGTGTAGAATCGTTTTTGTCTCTCTCTCTCTCTCTCTCTCTCTCTCTTCCTTTCATAAAATATCATGAATACGAAGGCCGCATGGATGTTTCTGTACCTATTTCATCAATTTTAATGTTTCTTGTTTAGTTTTGGTACGTTCTAGCTCTTTTGCGTTGTTTGTTCAATGTGACATAGGATTGCATGTGACAAATCGAATTCTTTAAATCAAGTTTGTGTGCTTGAAGTATTTCTGTAGAGAGCGCGTATAATATTAACAACTTTTGTGGGCACACCACTATTTTGTCGAAAATGGTGTGCCCACAAAATTTATTAATATTATACGCGCTCTCTGCACAAATACTTCTGGTCATGTTAAGGTCTACAACGAATTAACGCATAACTTTACAACCAGCAGTGGTGTTTGTCGAGGTTGTCTACTTTCCACCTTTTTGTTTAATTTTGTAATCGATGCTATTATGAACAAAACTTTTCCACAAATACTGGATTCAGGTGTTGAGGTTCTCCCTGGCGGTAAACTAGTCGATCTTGACTATGCAGACGATATCGTAAAATTATTCGACAATCGAGATGCTGCAAAGGCCACATATAAAAGATTAGCAGACGTTTTTTCCATCATTCGGTATGAAATTCGCACCCTCTAAATGTAAGATACTTTTACAGGATCAACCACTACTCACTCCAACGCTGCGACTGCAGAATGAATATCTTGACATAGTCGACAGGTTTACATATCTTGGGAGCTCTATCAATAACGTAGGCAATATGTCCGACGAGGTGAGAATACGGATCGCGAAGGCTAGAGTAGCTTTCTCGAACCTTCGTCATTTATGGAGAAACGCGAATATTTCACTTTGCCTTAAAGGTCGTGTTTACAATGCATCTGCATGCGCAGTCTTTCTATACGCTAGTGAAACTTGGCCTCTTAGAGTTGATGATTTGAGACGCTTACAGGCATTCGATCGTCGTTGTTTGAGAAGTATAGCACATGTTGGTTACCAACAACGAATAACTAACGTTGAAATCCGTAGACGTATGTTTGGATCTGACAATAAGTGCTCGTTAGAAAAACAAATAAGGCTTCATCAACTTCGTTTTGCATATGCTCTCATTTCGATTGCCCAGTAGAGCTCTATTTACTCACCCAGCACCAGATTGGCGTAATAAACAAGGTGGGCAGATTTTGACATTGCAAAAACAGTTGAAGTCACTTACATCCAAATAGGGTAGTACAGGACCTACTTGTCTGCCAGGATGGGATCCACGTGCGCATCATAGTACTTGGTTAGAACCCCTTAGCGATATGGCATCGAATAGAGCTCAGTGGCGATCTTGTTGCAGATGTCTAGTAGACTCATCTTCATAACCTTCTTTTCTTAGTAGATCCAAGTTAGCTGCGAGGTTTGCTTTGTTTATGACGTGATACAGTGAAAGCTGCAATAAACTGTATTGCTGATGTTGCTTTGCTCTAATGTTGACTTCACCATAATGGTGTTGTGGAGAGGTTTAGTTTGCTTTATTCCTGTGAGTTAACCTGATAAAATTACTCATAGTGACTAGGTATTCTTTCTCTCTCTTTCTCTCTCTCTCTCTCGTTAATCTCACTTATAATTTGTTCAAAATATTATTTCTATTATTTTTGTCACTTATGGTTATATGGCAGTGAATCATTAGTCACTTTTGACTTTTTTATGGCTGGGCATGATGATGATGATGACATTGATGCTTGTAGTAAGCACCAATCTCGTTGTATTTTACTAATCGTCGAACAATATAAATAAACTACCGCCAACCACACTTACTGACAAATCGAATATTCAGGAGAGCAATAATTAAATTTCAATATCAACCCAGTTTTCGTGTTCATTGTATTTGACGAATTTAATTTATAAACATAAAATGAAATAGTTTTTATAACGTTGTTCTTCAAATACAAAAGTTAGTTTCTTTGTTTTGTTCAAGTTGATAGCATCTTCCAGATGAGCATACCTATTTGAGTCTGTCTTCTTGTAAATAGGACAAATTGTGGTTCAATTACAGCTTACTTAGACCACATAAATTGCATGCTAATCGACTGCATGACGCATTGATTTTCTCTTGAAATCTATCTCGTGCTTTACTTCTCATTAAGTAAGCCTGGTTTTAGCAACTGAAGTCATACCCACTGGTAGCCAGTCTCTATTAAAGCGTTAAATTGTGCTCTATTTATTAATTTTCTTCGCAGCTAAATAATAAAACTGAATTTCAACAAACATTGCATGTAAAGTGGTGAATTGCGTGGGTGTGTGTTTGCGTGTCTACCTCTGCATGTGCGTATAATGTCTCCCGTTAGCCATTATATAATGTGTACAATGTGTCCAACATAAATATCTTGGATTTTCAGAAGTTATTACATAAGGTACCAGATACTGTAATCAAATTAAGTTCTGCATGTAAGAAAAGTGCCTTTGTTAACTGTTTTGCATAAATCAGCCTTATACCAAAGTTACGTATCAACGCACAATGTATTTCTCAATTAAAATCACAACGATTAGTGATCCTATACGGCATTGGCCAGCGGGCAGTTTAAAACAGGTCGCCTTATCTGCAGAGTTTTGGAATGTCAAAACAAGCTAGATGAGCCTTAGTTAATATCGTTAGATACAGCTGTTTCCGCCTTTTTCTTGCGCGGGGCATCTGACAGCACTCGTAGGTCGGTAAAGTCGTGAATCCTTTACTTTTCGAGGTGCACATATTTTTTAGCATCGATTGATGGGTTCTCACTTGTCCCTTCACTCTGGAGCCGTCCATCAGCTGCGTGTCTAAACAATGACGGAGCAAGATTTTCAGTATTTTTCCCCATTAGGTACTTACTGGCCGTTGTGGAGAACTAATGCTTATGCAATTGTGTATTAGGCGTTGCGCAACTAGTAACAAACTAGTTCACATATGACTATAAGAATAAGCCAAAGTCAGCTCGAACGGAATTTATACTCTCATGTGTCAATTCGTTTCGAGCTTACTGACGACTCATCAATAGAAGTCGGTATTATACCCTCTACCGACTATATATTTGAGTGTGGAGTGTTGGAAAATTGGACGATGCAATCTCCTATACGAATGTGTACACCTGCAGTAGTGAAGTTAACTTCATACAGATTTTGTCTATATTCTATATAATATATATCAAGCCTGTAAAAGGTATTAACATCATGGTTACCGAGTCGAATCATAGTTCCAACAATATGGTTGCCCAGTTCTTACATGGTACCATCACAATGGATTTCAAGTTCTGCTAAATTTCACTAAATTTGCGAATTACAATTTCTTCTGATCATCTGTATTCCAGAAAATCCATACACTCCGTACTGTTTGTTGTGCAGATCTGCTGTATGTGCAATTGTTTATTATGTGTTGCGCACCTAGTAACAGGTTAGTTCAAATATGACCAGAAGGATAAACCGAAGTCAGCATGAACGAAAGGCATAATCTCATGTGCACATCTCTTTCATGCCTACTCTAGTCGTAGTCGGATGGAAGGAATCCATTCCAACTTGGTGAAAGAGAGTCTATCGTCTAAAGGGAGTCGACAGTAGTGCTGCTGCCACCTTTCGTTGTATCAGCTTTCTTTTTGGTGCATCGAAACGTGCATTTACCTTCTTTCTTTAAATCAAGCTTGCGAGCTTCAAGAAAACACCAATCCCATTGTATTTAACCGGTCGTCGAACAACATAACAAAACTACCGCCAGCCGCACCGCACTGACGCGTTTCGACCTTCCATGATCATTATCAGAGTACGACGGCAAACTGACTATCGAGGATCAAACCGCATTGAATAAAAAAGGAAATCATAGTTAGAAATGCGGCTCTCACCTCTAGCAGTCTCGCATACATTGAACTTGACTGGGCATTTACCTTATCACAATGCGTATTTTTGAATAACGCTAGAAGCAAACTAAACCGACCAGAGAAGGCTTTCTACCGGTAATACGATAAGTGTGCTAAATTCACAAACACCGCCGCACTCTCGAGATGTGCCTCCGGTATTTGCGGTCCAAACTCATTGCTTGTCTTGTCTACTCAGTCGTTTTCGTCTCTGTAAAGCGTAATTGTTGCGCCTCGACTAAAATATTTTCATTATTTGAAGTCTTTTATAATGACTAGTTGGCCTCTCTTCACAACGTCAAACTTTTGCGGCTCACTCGGGAGTTTCACCTAGGATGAGTCGTTAAACCTACCTTGCCTAAAGTAGGTTGAAGATGCAGTCTATGCTGAGGCCTCTGCAGAACTTCATGAATGAAGATTAGCGTTGATGGCCAACTTGCCGAATTTGAATTCGCTGGAAATGCAGTTCTGTTAACAGAACATGTAGACGAACGTTCGAATTTCATTAATCACTCTCAAGAAGAACATATCCGATACGATCCGAAGTTAAACGCCTAGAAAACCGTCGTTTGGATAATTACAATTAGGATCCTGTCGCTCACAAACTCTTCTACCAAAGATCTCTGATGACACCAAACTTGTTGGCTTCTGCCGAGTTTTCGAATAACCTAAAGAAAATTACTCTGGTACCCCTCGTCCATTCTAATAGACAATTGGTCTATGCTCGTTATTTAAATTTTACTGTCAGTCTTCTTTTATGAGGTGAAGACTGAAGACGACTAACTGTAGCAGCCAATACCTGGCCAGATTTAATTGGTGTATTGATCTGGTTTAGCTAACGTCATTAACCATCTGTGTGCCTGAAAGCAATACACGTGCACCATTTATACGTATATTAGTTCTACTCGGAGGCACTTTCTACGTACCATCACAATGGAACCGTGTTATTTAATGCCATTTGTGATGACTGAGGCACTGTTTAAGAAGGACACTAAAATATCCTGCTCGCTAGAGTAACTGGCAGCTACGATTGATAGCGGGCAACGTGGAACTGTGAACCATAAATATCATGTTTTGAGGTTGTTCTTTGCGATATCGGTCACCTGATCAGGCATAATCTTATCCTCATTAACCTAAAGGCACTTGAATGAGCGAAGAACTCTTTACTTCTGACAACAAACAGGGCTCAGCTGATTTATGTCTCCATTGTATGTCTGCATCTATATATATAGCATTTTTCTGAATGATCTTCATCTAAGTTGTATAGTCATATATGTGGTTCTTTAAACTGACGAGGCTTCACTGCATTTGTCGTTGTTGTTGTTATTTATACCTCGTTTTTGACTTAAAGTATATCTTGGAGCACTCGTTTCCTAAATAACCTGTTGTCAGATCTTCTTCCTTCCGGACTGGTCGATCTTATACACTCGAGCCAATTAACTTGGAAACTCCTGATGTTCGGCCTGGCGTTTGATGTCTCCTTCTCCGGATAAATCATCAGATCTATCATAGATTCCTCAAATTAAAAAACGCATAAAGCAGACAGATTTAACAAATAAACGATGTTTAAACAACAGATGCTACTAAATTATTGATTGTTTTATGTTTAGTTATTAAGATGTCACCATTTACATGCGATGAAAATAAATGAACAACTCATGTGCTACTATCGTTTATTAGTAGCATAATGCTGTTTACAAAATATTCTTCTATCTTTAAACGAACGGGCGCGCGGGCGATGATAACAATTATTATAATCAAGGTTGCGTTCTTGATATAAGCACCTGACCCATTAATTACTTACATATGTTAGTATAAACTAAGACTTGTATAAAGTAGAAAACACAACTCATACAGTAGACCGGTTTCGTCCTAATTGGATACTCCTCATGTACTTGCAAGAATTTGTCGCGGACAGGGCTCGAACCTGGGCACGTCTTCTTCGGAATCTGGTGCTCTAACCACAGAGTCACCTTGCTGCACACTACACTAGACACAGTTATAAACTAACTAATGTAACTTGGCTAACTTATTTTTTCCAACTAACCAACCCCAATCTGTCATTACTGAACCGACACCACACGAAATGTGGAAGTTGTATTGAAATGAACATTTATATAATTAAATGTAATAGATAAATTGCCTTTTCTACAAACATTAACAAAAGTGTAATTAAAATCAGAACCAACTGTTTTAAATACTGCAATTAAAAAAATCAATGCTATTGTTTCAGTGGTGCAGTGAAAAAGCAATTGATTAATAGAAACTGTTTTAAATCTAACTGTTAAAACTATGGTTTAATAGATAGATCGTCTTAAGGGGCTGCAAAAAATGTGTGCGCTCATGTGAGTTTGGATTTGTCAGCCTATAACGTGGTCTGCAACTTGTTAAGAGCACTTAAAGCTTGCTTCAGCTATCCTCCTTCGTGGGTTGTGGATTTCCACTATCAGTTCCGAAAATATCTGATTGATCTTTATTTCCAAGTACGCGTTGCGTTTGTCTTCGTGGTGACTGAGTGCTGATTCGTCCCTTCACTCTAAAGGCATCCAATTCATTCGTACTAACCACAAAAAAGTGAGGTACAACCTAATCTTGGACATCTGGATACGTTACGAAGAAGAACTCAACGCGTACATAGGATGCGCAACAAAGAACTGGAACATTCAGGTTGACAACATTCATTTTCTTATTCAGAACTATACGATTCGCCTGACTAGATTTTAATTGAAAGTATGATACATTTTTCTTTTCCTGTCGGACATTTAACAATATTAGCGTTTTGGCAAATTTCGCGAAATGCTAAAGTTTTAGCGCCAGAAATGGAGATAAAGTTTAGAAAAAAATCTAAACATGTATATGATTAAACGAATATTCTTGGCGCGGACCATGGTAACAATTATTTAAATCAAGTTTGTGATCTTGATATAAACACCAGTCCCATTATATATATATATATATATATATATATATATATATATATATATATATATAATTGCACGGCGGCTGAATAGAATAACAAAGGACAACTTTCCCAGTGTTAAAGTTAATATGACATTTAGTACACAGAGAATCATGAGGTTGGATGCCAAAGATCAATTGCCAATTCTCTCCAAATCATTCATAGTCTACAAATTCTCATGTATGTACGGTAGCACATATATCGGACGTACGAAGAAGCAATTGATAAGCAGAATCCAGCAACATTTGCCACAGAAATTGATTAACAAAGGCTTGCCACCGTCAGGAAAATCAGCTATTTCCGATCATATATTGGCAACGGGGCACCCTGTCAATTCGACCAATTTCACAATTCTACATAAAGCAAAATCAGAAAAATTATTATTTATCTACGAAGCCCTTTACATAAAACAACAAGCACCTGACCTTAATATTCAAAAGTTTCATCAACATGATATTCTTATCGACTGGCCAAGAATAACAAAATTCAACAACAATCTACTAGTATCCAGCCAAGAACAAACGGGCCCTCGACTAGAATCAACAAACGTACAATCGGATTGGCAACAAACTGAAGTGGAAATAACAGAGGCGCACACGATGACAGAAGTCTCCAAACAATGTGAGCGTTTAACACTGCAATCAACACTGGCGTTGTTACCACGTGAAAACTTTGCGCAACGAGGTGAAACGATCAGCTATACTGGGAAAAATAGCACTTGTATATGTAACAGTGAACAATGCGCACAAATGGTTAATTCTCAAGCTATCAAAACAATAATGACAAGATCTCAGACATCACTTCGCAATACTGCGAGAATGACCTTTACATGCAAACACGCACACACACACACACAAACGCATACACACTCACCAACTAGTCAAAACAAGAAACAGCAGTAAAAACGAGTCAGATTTATTACCACTAGCATAATCAATTGAAAACCCAAAATGTATAAATATGTATGATTGTATAAGAGATGATTAGTATTCACGAAATAAATGGCCTTTATCCACTTCGTTATTTGTGTTTTCCTAATTATAAGAATACTGTGTTAAATTAAAAAGGAATGGACATATATATATATATATATATATATATATATATATATATATATATATATATATATATATATATATATATATATATATATATATAGAGAGAGAGAGAGAGAGAGAGATGTGAAACCATCAGGTGCACACATCCAGTTCAAGCTCAATGCTTGTACGTGCTTCTTCTGCTTACATAAATCCGGCTGCAATTTGTTTATCCATAAGGCTTCGTATGTGGCTAGCTCCCTTTTGTTTTTGCATTTAGTAATTACTTTGAATGCTACGTCTGGAGAACATACGTGCGATGTTTCGATGATGTGTTGCGCAATAGCAGACGTGTATTCACCATTTGATTTAAAACAGGCGTTTAAGTTTCTATTTTCACACTCTCACATATTTCTATCTTGTTTTGCTTTCAAATTTATATATAAAGATATGTTCATGAGTAGATATTTGAGAAGATCATGCGAAAGAAAATTTTCTTATATCTGATAAAATTTCTTTTTTGTGAATACACGTCTGCTATTGCGCAACACATCATCGAAACATCGCACGTATGTTCTCCAGACGTAGCATTCAAAGTAATTACTAAATGCAAAAACAAAAGGGAGCTAGCCACATACGAAGCCTTATGGATAAACAAATTGCAGCCGGATTTATGTAAGCAGAAGAAGCACGTACAAGCATTGAGCTTGAACTGGATGTGACGCACGCAATTTGATTGGTTTCTATTTTTCACACTCTCTTTGTTCACATATTTCTATCTTGTTTTGCTTTCCAATTTATATATAAATATATGTTCATTAGTAGATATTTGAGAAGACCATGCGAAAGAAAATTTTCTTATATCTGATAAAATTTCTTTTTGTTTTTGCACACAGGAAGGGTACAATGAATTTTATTAAAAGCTCGCATTTCAAAAGAATATATATATATATATATATATATATATATATATATATATATATATATATGTTTATATATATATCATCATCATCATCATCATCATGTCCAGCCACACATAAGTCAAGTGACTATTTTTTCACTGCCATATAACCATAAGGAGTGAAAAAATGTATATAAGTGAATTTAGACAAATTATTAGTGAAATTTACGAGAGAGAGGGAGAGGGGGGGTAGAGAGAGAAGGAATATCTTGCTACTATGAGTAAATTTATCAGGATTACTCACAGAAATGAGGCAAACTAAACCTCTCCACATCACCATTATGGCCAAGTTAGCATTCCGGCAAGGTGACATCAGCAATACAGCTTCCTTGCGGATTTCACTGTATCAAGTCATAAACAAACCAAACCTCGCAGCTAACTTTGCCCTACTAAGAAAAGAAAGTTACGAAGATGATTCTACTAGGCATCTGCAACAAGATCGCCACTGAGCTCGATTCGATGCCATATCGCTAAGGGTTTCTAACCAAGAACTGTGATGCGCACAAGGACCCCATCCCGGCAGACGAGTGGGTCCTATACTACCCAATTTGGATGTAAGTGACTTTAATTGTTTCTGCCATGTCAAAATCTGCCCACCTTGTTTTTTACGCCAATTTGGTGCTGGATGAGGGAACAGAGCGCTATTGGGCAATCGAAATGATGGCATACGCAAAACGTGACCGAGCCAACGAAGTTGATGGAGCCTTATTTGCTTTTCTAAAGACGAGCACTTATTGGCAGATCCAAAAATACGTCTACGGATGTCAACGTTAGTTATTCGTTGTTGGTAACCAACATGTGCTATACTTCTCAAACAACGATGATCGAATGCCTGTAAGCGTCTCAGATCATCAACTCTAAGAGGCCAAGTTTCACTAGCGTATAGTAAGACTGCGCGTACAGATGCATTGTAAACACGATCTTTAAGGAAAAGTGAAATATTGGCGTTTATCCATAAATGACGAAGGTTGGAGAAAGCTACTCTAGCTTTCGCCATCCGTATTCTCACCTCGTCTGACATATTGCCTACGTTATTGATAGAGCTCCCAAGATGTGTAAACCTGTTAACTATGTCAAGATCTTCATTCTGCAGTCGCAACGTTGGAGTGAGTGGTGGGTTATCCTGTAACAATATCTTACATTTAGAGGGTGCGTATTTCATACCGAAAGGCGGAACAACGTCTGCTAATCTATTTAAGGTGGTCTGGGCAGCATGCTGATTGTCGAATAATAGTACGATATCGTCCACATAGTCAAGATCGACTAGTTTATCTCCCGGGAGAACTTCATATTCAGCATCCTGAATATGTGGGAGAGTGTTGTTCATAATAGCATCGATTACAAAATTAAACAAAAATGGGGAAAGTGGACAACCTTGACGAACACCAGTGCTGGTTGTAAAGTTATGCGTTAATTCGTTGTAGACCTTAACGCGACCAGAAGTATTTGTGTAGAGAGCTCGTATAATATTAACAAATTTAGTGGGCACACCGCTTTTCGACAAGATATGGAATAAAACATTGCGATCCACCGAATCAAATGCACCCTTGAAGTCTAGAAAGACGGCTATTGTGGGACGGTGATATAAATGTCTCTGTTCGAGAACATGCCTTAACGTAAAAATATTATCTATACAACCTCGTCCTGCGCGGAATCCGGCCTGTTCTTCTCTTGTATGTGATTCACGTGAAGCGCTAAGACGACGTAGGATAATCGAAGCAAATAACCTTGAAACAACCTGAGTCAAACTTGTACCACGATGGTTATCGCACGAATTACGATTGCCTTTTTTGAAGATGGGAATGATGGTCGACTCATTCCAGTCAAGTGGTACGGTTTTCTCATTCCATATAGTATGAATAAGTTTGGTCAACGCTCCTGAAATTATATCGCCACCATCCTTAAACAATCCTGGAAGTAAATCATCGGGGTCTGCGGCTTTGCGGCGCTTAAGAGATAGGATTGCATCGCGTACTTCTAACTCGGATGGTTCTTCGGAACTAACATTCCACACTGTTGATGCAGACATGCTTTCGGGAATCGGAACTGACGTGGGTGGCCATGAAAATTGATCAGCCCACCTGTCAAGACGACTTATTTTATCAGTTATTAGATCGTTGCTACTATCATTTATAGTTTCACTAACTTTATCCAACGTACGAGCAAGAGATTCTTGCTGTCCAAGTTATTTTAATGTTCGCACATTAAATGCGCCTACGTTAAAACCTAACTTAGGTTTAATGAATGATCTTCTACTAGAACCATTTTCGATATTTGGCAACCTGGTATTGGGCTCAGTGTTATGATCTAAAACAACCATATTTATAGTATATAAAAGAGTGTTATTGTTAGATTGAGAAGAGGAAGGGGAAGGAAAGGAGGCAGAATCGGAGATAGAGTTGCCTGCAGTAGCCTGTTTTCGCTTTTCCACCCTGCACGGCTCAGCAGATAAGGCGACCCTTTTTATACTGCGCGACGGCCGATGCAGTATGTAATTATTGTAAGTTGTACTTGTCATGGTTATATGTGGACTGTAAAAGAACACTAGGTCGCCCATTCCTAGTGATGGTTTTTATTCTGAGTTTTCCTTCTCCTAGATAGTCTGCCAACCAAGGCTGATGAGCACTATCTGCCCAGATGCCAGTGGCCAGAGTTTCCTTCAGCAGCCGAAACTTGCCCTTCACGTCTGGAACGCTTGCTCTCATTCCGTCACTACACATTTAACAAAAGTTACAGTGCAGTTAGACCAAACTCGAGGCTTCAAATGAAACGGGATGATGGCTGTCCCTTTATGGCCCGGCAAGTTTCATGTTACCAATCCCGGGTCGACTAGCTTGAGCTCGCCGGTCGTCAAGCCGGAATTTCTATGGCTACGGGCCATATATATATATATATTGGCACCGTCAGGAAAATCAGCTATTTCCGATCATATATTGGCAACGGGGCACCCTGTCAATTCGACCAATTTCACAATTCTACATAAAGAAAAATCAGAAAAATTATTTTTTATCTACGAAGCCCTTTACATAAAACAACAAGCACCTGACCTTAATATTCAAAGGTTTCATCAACATGATATTCTTATCGACTGGCCAAGAATAACAAAATTCAACAACAATCTACTAGTATCCAGCCAAGAACAAACAGGCCCTCGACTAGAATCAACAAACATACAATCGGATTATTATAATCAAGGTTGCGGTCTTGATATAAACACCTGACCCATTAATTACTTACATATGTCAGTATAAACTAAGAATTGTATAGTGTAGAAAGGCAATTCATCCAGTAGACCGGTTTCGTCCTTATTGGGAACTCATCAAGTACTGGCCAGAATTTGCCGCTGACAGGATACGAACCTGGGCACGTCTGCTTCGGAATCTGGTGCTCTAACCACTCGAGCTATCCTGCCGCACAATCGGATTGCTTGTGGATTTGACCGCATTTTCTTGTGCGGACAATTGATAGCACTCATAGGTCGGTAAAATCTTAACTTCCTTCATCTTCAGATGATGTAATTTTTGGCCTCAATTGATGGGTTCTCACTTGTCCCTTCTTCTTTAAGCCTCAATTAGCTGATTGTCTGAAAATGACGTTGGATCAATGGAGAAAATCTTGATCCAACGTCATTTTCAGACAATCAGCTAATTGAAGGCTTAAAGAAGAAGGAACAAGTGAGAACCCATCAATTGAGGCCAAAAATTACATCATCTGAAGATGAAGGAAGTTCAAGATTTTACCGACCTATGAGTGCTATCAATTGTCGCGAACAAGAAAAATGCGGTCAAATCCACAACAAGAAGGACAGCACTGCGAAAAGCCATACATCTTTTAAAATGTACTTAAATACAATCGGATTGGCAACAAACTGAAGTGGAAATAACAGAGGCGCATATGATGACAGAAGTCTCCAAACAATGTGAGCGTTTAACACTAAAATGCACACTGGCGCTGTTACCATGTGGAAATGTCAACTTTGCGCAACAAGGTGAAACGATCAACTATACTGTGGAAAATAGCACTTGTATATGTAACAGTGAACAATGCGCACAAATGGTTAATTCTCAAGCTATCAAAACAATAATGACCAGATCTCAGACATCACTTTGCAATACTGCGAGAATGACCTTTACATGAAAACACGCATACACACAAACACAAACGCATACACACTCACCAACTAGCCAAAACAAGAAACAGCAGTAAAAACGAGTCAGATTTGTTACCACTAGCATAATCAATTGAAAACCCAAAATGTATAAATATGTATGATTGTATAAGCAGATGATTAGTATTCACGAAATAAATGGCCTTTATCCACTTTGTTATTTATGTGTTCGGTTTTCTTGGCTATAAGAATATATTATATATATATATATATATATATATATATATATATATATATATATACATATTCAGTATAAATTAAGCATTATAAAATATAGAAAGCCAATTCATCTAGTAGACTGGTTTCGTCCTTATTATGAACTCCCCAGAATTTGCACAGGTGCGAGATCTAACCGTGACTAATTCTGAACACTACGCAAAGGGTTTCCAATAATGACGAAATCGGTCTACTGAATGAATTTCCTCTTCTAAATTATACAATGCTTAGTTTATATTGACAAATATACGTATATATTGAGGCTGGTGTTGATATCAAAATCGCAAACTTGATTTATTCAATCTCAAAGTTCGTCTTCATAATAAAACTATGGGACACAAATTGAATTTAGTTTAGAGTTTGCTAAGCAAATTCTAAAGTTTACATGGATATGATGAGAGCGATAACTGCATTTGTAAAGTGACACCACATAGACACACACACACATATATATATATATATATATATATATATATATATATATATATATATATATATATATATATATAAACTGATCTGTTTTTACTACGCTACTTATTTTAAAATGTGTTATATATAATATAATTTAAAAAATATATTTATTATAGTGTAAATGTGTTATATATTTTTGTTCATAAGGTTTAGCCCTGGCAGACATATTGAAATTCCTTCTCATCTGTTCAACCGACGGTGAGAGTTGCACATGCGTTTTCCGGTGTCCATTGGCCCGTCGTCTGCAGCAAATACGCCAAGTCTTCGCGAGACAAATTCTAAATTTGATCGGTTTCCGAATAAGTAGATTAATTCACGGGTAAGCTTAATGTACTCTGTGCAGTTTATATTATCAAACACCAATCCCATTATATTTGACGCACGAAGGAGCAATTGATCTTTAATATACATAAACATTTACTGCAACAATTGATTAGAAAAGACTTGGCACCATCAGGATAAAAAACTATTGCCGATCATATATTTGACACGAGGCACTCAGCATATTCGACCAGTTTCCTAATTCTACAAAAAGAAAATTCGAAAAATTACACATATATATGAAGCCCTTTATATAAAACAACAGGCACCCGGGCTAAACATTTAAAAGCTTCATCAACGCGATATTTTAATCAACTCGCCACGGATCAGAAAACCCAACAACAATTTACTAGCATCTAGGCAAGCCGAAACACCCACTAAACCAGCTTCAACAAGCATTGGTTCGGATTGGCAACAAACTGAAGCAAAAAACTTTTTTACACGTAGCAGCCAACAAAGCGAACAGTTGGCTAATATTCCATCCATCAATACAATCATGACCAGATCTCAGACATCACTCTGCAATACCACGAGAATGTCACCTCACTCACACAAACATATACACATATACACTTGCAAAGAAGCCAAAACACGAAATAGAGGTAAAACTAAAAATTAGACTAGGTGTCACGCATATAATCCAGTTAAAGCCCAGAATGTAAATGAATTAAAGATTGTAAAGTGAAGTTTAATATTTTAGAAATTAATGGCCATTGTCCATTTTGTTATTAAATGCGTTTGCTCTAACTAATAAAAAATATTATGGGTGAGTGGGAGTTAACTGATATGCTTGGTAATATGGCCGTAGTTCTCCGAAATATATATATATATATATATATATATATATATATATATATATAATTGAAGTGAAACTACAGTGGTAAACGCTAATTCCTCTCTGTGCATATCATAATAATTTAATTTAACTTTATTTGTTTAATGTAATGTTTACAAGTGACCTCCCTGGTTAGCAACTGGACAAGAAAATGTAAATGCACCGGTTGCGATATCCAGTCGGGGTAAATTCTCAAGATTTAGCAAAATAGTATGCTTAATTAATATCAGTGGTTAAAATAATTGAAGATCAGAAAAACAGTTTTAAAATTACCTACCGAGAGGAAGATCATTGCAATATTGTGTAGGATGGATGATATTTAACCTAAAAGATCTTTAGTACCTGTTACACGTTCTATAATGGAACTACAATTTTTCATTCATTATGTTATCAGTCGATTTAAATCCGATAGATTCTCTAATCAATCTTATTACTACATGATGATTTGCATCTACAACCGTCATGTTAACTGTATGTCCGTCTTTTCTGTATGGTGTGCAAGATCTGATCTGTTAACGTGCTCGCATTCGCATGCAGCCTCATGTTTCCTTTTCGTATCTTAATTGACGCATGGTTTCACCCATATACATAAGTTTAGTGCCTAGGATAAGGGATTGTTTTTAAACAGTTCGTTTAATGTTTTTCGATTCTATTATTTTCATTTCTCTGCTTAGTTTGGAGTCAGGCATTACCATACCCTTTCGATCCTCCTTTTTCCTATCTGACTTCACGTACTTCCAATCGTGATTAAATTTGCATATTTTATTCATCGTCGTTGCTTCTTTTAACTTAAGAGGATATCCAATAGCAGTATAAACTAAGAATTTTTTACTGTAGAAAAGGTAATTCATTCAGTAGACCGGTTTCGTCCTTATTGAGAACTCATCATGTACTGGTGAGAGTTTGCCGTGGACAGAGCTCGAACCTGGGCACGTCTGCTTCGGAATCTGGTGCTCTAACAACAGAGCCACCTTGGCGCACACTACACTAAACACAATTTTCTATTATATACTAACTAATGTAGCTGGGTTTCTTTTTTTCTCTTTTAGGTAGAACTCATATGCCATCCATTTAGACACGAAGTTCCAACTAACCATCCCCAATCTGTAATTACTGAACAGACACCACACTACATGGGAAGTGGTATTGACACGAACATTGGTTGCGCGAGCGGTGGTAACAATTACTATAATCGGGATTGCGATCTTGACTCATTAAGTACATTCATTTGTCAGCATAGACTAAGAATTATTTAGCGTAGAAAAGGCAATTCATCCAGTAAACAGGTTTCGTCCTTTTTGGGAACTCATCTCGCACTGGCTAGAATTTCCCGCGGACAGGGCTCGAACCTGGGCATGTCTACTTCGTAATCTGTTGCTCTAACCTTTGTGCCACCCTGCCACAGACAGACGTGCGCAGAGACGAGCTCTGTCCGCGTCCAATTCTGGCCAGTGCGAGGTGAGTTCCCAATAAGGACGAAACCGGTGTACAATTATTAGTTTATACTGACAAATGTTTGTACTCAATGGGTCAGGTGTTTATATCAACATCACAACCTTGATTATAGTAACAGTAAGAACTTTTAAGTACTGTTTGTTGCAGAGACCTAATATATATGCAAGTATGTATTAGGTTTTGCGAACCTAGTAACAAATTAGTTCACTTGTGACCAGAAGGATAAACCAAAGGCAGCATGAACGGAAAGTATAATCTCATGCACATTCGTTTCGTGCTTACTTGCGACTCATCAGTAGGATGGGTACCGTCCTATTATCCCGCATTCCTCATCCAAATATATAGTAGATAAAGGGTGTTATACCGGCTCCTACTGAAGAGTCGCCAGTAAGCACGAAACGAATGTGCATGAGATTATACTTTCCGTTCATGCTGCCTTTGGTTTATCCTTCTGGTCACAAGTGAACTAATTTGTTACTAGATTCGCAACACCTAATACATACTTACAGTAAGAACTTGTTTGCATGTCAGAATTGCGCAAAAAATCTAGTATAAAAAACATTTTAGCTTCTTCCACTTAATAAGATGTCACAGTTCGTTAGGCTACTTTTCTTGTTTTATTTTTTAAAACTTGATGCTTTTTTTAAAAAAAACCAGATTTGCGGATATCACCACAACTAAACCAATGAACACGGTTGCAAATGATACCCAGCAAAGCTTGTGCTCCGGCTTTATAGAGGCTTGCGCTGAGCTGTATTCACAGGCGCCTGTCTTTTTTTGCGCAAATCCCAATGACAATCGACTAATCAATGACTATCAACAGTCGAATTTGATTGATTCTGCGGTAACTAGCCGATATATCTCCGCTTACAGGGTTCACAAAATTCACGAAGTTTATGGAGAGAGTGAATTTACATCTCATGAGCCCAACTGGCTCATTCAACGAGCCTGCTATTTCGCCTGTCCCATTGCTGTAAAATTTGTGATTTTGTACTCATTAACCGGTCGTCCGGATATTGCCAGTAATTTGTTATGTAAGCATATAAGATATGTTTAATTTTAATTTGCATTTTTATTCCTAATAATGGCATACATGCATGCATACAAATGTGAACATTACGAATTATCATACATCTATCCTGCATCGGCCATTGCGCAGGATAGGTGGGGTCGTCGTATTTGCTGAGTCGTGCAAGGTGGAAATGCGAAATCAGGCTACTGAAGACATCTTCATCGCTGATTCTGCCTATTTTCCTTATCTTTTCTCTCCTCGGTCTAATAATAACGATCTTTTAGATGCCATCAGTGTGGTGGGTGTTGATAAAATTACTGAGCACCACTGGTGGATTGCCAAATATCGAAAATAGTTTAAATAACCAACTAATTATCAAACCTGGGTTAAGTTTTCTAATCAGCGTCGGTGATATGCGAACAAGAAGCTGGAGAGTGTGCTTTGGACAAATGATAAATTTATGCATATTACGTATCCGAAACTTAATACCGAACTGGGTGTACCGTCTCCATCTACGCGTTATTGGCTTCGAACCTCTGGTTTCACTGAGTTTTCCCGAGCTGAAAAAATGGGGCACCAGTATTATCTTAAGCTCACAAGCTGAAGCTTGTTTAGCCAACAGATTCCTGCAGAAAACTTACTTTATGCGACGCGCTTAAATGAGTAACATAAACCCGAATCAGTGTTGAATTTTCGTTGTATTTCCATATGTTTATGTGTTCTATATGAAGTAGAGCGAAATCTTCAGTTATAGTCTATGTCATAAACCACATGAATACTCAAGTTGGGTGCCTACGCGATGTAGACTTTTATCCAGGGGCAGATACACTTTAAGCTTATGCGCCATTTTTGCCTTTTGGACACCTGTTTGGAGTGTAGATTATACTGGAATGGCGCACACTTCATGTTCAATGTTAGGCATTGCGTCATCTAGCGTCCTCCAGCATACGGACAACTGTGGACTTTATTTGATTATGGCGTATTTATGCGGGACAATTGATAGCATTCGTAGGTCGGTAATATCTTGAATTCTTCACATTTCCAGGTGCACAGATTATTGGCCTTGATGGATGAGTTCTCACTTGTCCCTTCATTTTGAAGCCCTCCATTAGCTGTTTGTCTGAAAATGACGGTGAAACAAGATTTTCCACTCTCTTTTACCAAATTTTCGAGACTTAATTTCCAGTCCCATCTTCAGGGTTGACATCATGCGCACACGTAAAACAACTTGTGACATTATAGTCAAAGCGGTAGAACACGATATATTACCATCGCCGGTGCCAGGTCAAACTCTACGCAAGCTTATCTTATTATGCACGAAAGACGTACGATTTCGTTTTAATGGAAACATCTACAAACAGACTGATGGTGTCGCAATGGGAAGCCCCTTATCTCCAGTGTTGGCTGAGATTTTTCTAGGGCACCTAGAAAATACATCATTAAAGAGTGACATAAGTAAATGTGCCCAATATATACGGTACGTGGATGATATATTTCTTCTACTTAAAAACAGGTCACAATCGCGAACATTGCTTCAAAGTTTCAACAAAGCACATAAGAATATCGGTTTCACGTCAGAGCACGAGAAAGATGACTGTCTGCCTTGATGTACTGTTAAAGAAAGAAACTAATGGTAAATTAAACAGAACAATTTACCATAAACCAACATGGTCTGCACAGTATTTGCATTACAGCAGTTTTGTGCCATTTCAATATAAATTATCAACAGTTCGTGGTTGCTTTTCAAGAATTGACAGGTTGGTTAGTCAAGATTCTAAAGAAAATAATTATATAATAAAGCAATTAACGATTTAATGTCTAATGGCTATCCCAGACAATTAATTGAATCAATTATTAAAAGGGGAGTTAACCAGAAACAGACGTACTATGGGCCAGAGAAGAAAACCGTCTACCTAAACATCCCATTTAAGGGGATGCAGTTTCCCGAATGGCACAAAAGAAAGTTGAAGCAGCATTGACACGCACATTTAATGCAGCCAAACTACGAGTGTTATTTATGGTAACACACTTGCCGTTACCAGCAATCAAAGAGAAACAGCCGTTAATGTCGATATCAAATATTATTTACCAATATACATGCGCAAGTTGTCGATCAACTTACGTAGGCCGATCGACCAGACGGTTAATTACTCGAATGAGAGAACATTGCAACTTGAACGCCTGTTTCAAATCAAATGGTGAATACACGTCTGCTATTGTGCAATACATCATCGAAACATCGCACGTATGTTCTCCAGACGTAGCATTCAAAGTAATTACTAAATGCAAAAATAAAAGGGAGCTAGCCACATACGAAGCCTTATGGATAAACAAATTGCAGCCGGATTTATGTAAGCAGAAGAAGCACGTACAAGCATTGAGCTTGAACTGGATGTGACGCACGCAATTTGATTGGTTTCTATTTTTCACACTCTCTTTGTTCACATATTTCTATCTTGTTTTGCTTTCCAATTTATATATAAAGATATGTTCATGAGTAGATATTTGAGAAGACCATGCGAAAGAAAATTTTCTTATATCTGATAAAATTTCTTTTTGTTTTTGCACATAAAAGGGTACAATGAATTTTATTAAAGCTCGCATTTCAAAAAAATGGTTTTTTCCTGTGCGTATAGTGTCCACCCTGGAGATGGGACTGGAAATTAAGTCCAGAAAATATTTTAAAAATAGAGTGGAACATCTTGTTCCAACGTCATCTCAAATAGATGTAGGTAAATTCCAACAGCCATTTTGCTAGCAAAAGCACGAAGATATTCTAAATTCAATATTAATTGGTTCTGATGGTGAAAAGTCGAATTTACTTTTATCGAAGTTAATATCCGTTCTGCACAATGCAGGTAGCACAGTGTCTGTTATTGTAAACATCTGTAAAATCCGTCGTTAGGTCTTTGTCGAGTCCAGTGTATCTCACAACCACGTGCTAACTTCCTGCTAGCTCACTTTATCTTGGATTTTTCTTAATTATGAATTTCTACCTGGATGTGTAAAATTTAAAAATCAGTGATAGCACACTCTGTGATGTCATTTATTTAAACACCACTCTCATTAAATGCATATTTGTAAGTATAAATTAAGCATTTTAAAATGAGAATAAAAGGCCAGTAGGACGGTTTCGTTCTTATCGATAACTCCTCAAGTAATCTCCAGAATTTTGCCGCAGATGAATTGCATTTGCTACCTTATACAATGCTTAGTTTTATTGATAAATAAATAAATCTTGTTTAAATCGTTTTAAAGTTTGCTACCAAAACGAACTATGTATTGATTGTTGTCTACATTCTTTTAGGCAGAGTTTTCGGAAATTAGAGTGCAGGTTTGTTCCATATTCCACACTCATGGGATGAAGCTCTTACGGCATAAAATGGTCACTTTATGCAGCATATAATCGATTTTATGACAATTTACATTCAATGCTATCTAAATTTTGTAAGAAAAATTTAGGGTTGCAATTTGTTGCGGAGCTATTGGTTACCTGGAAGCTGGTACCGGATTCCATAGATAGTCGCATCTGACGACATGACTCAGAGGTCAACTTGTTTGGTCTTGCACTATAAAATTATATAAGGTGCGTGGAATGTTACATCGCTAACACACTTTTAGCAAAATAAAGAGAATTTGGTGTCAATAAAACCACCGCGGTGTCGAGTTTTATCTTTTCCACCGTCTGTATCTGTTTTGCTTCGTGTGAAGAAGCTAATTTGCTTTAATCCTAAATTCTCATGAGTCTATGGTCTTTGCATCAAGATACTGCCGAATAGTTCGCAAGCGAGATATTCCATTAATTCAAGGTTGTTCGCGAATCAATCCAGCTAAAACCGCAGAGACAAAAAGAAATTCATTAAAAAAATCATAAAAATTGTTAGTGCAAAAATGTTATATGTTTTATCGTCGTGTATAATTGATTTCTCAGACTACATTTGGAAATTTAGAATATTGTATCAAGCTTGGCATTATTCTTGATAAAATAATCTAAAACCGTATAAAATATTTTATTTTTAACTTCACTTATTTTTATTGTACTTTTATGTTTTCTAAATATTTAGATAACCTACTTACTTCTGTGCCGATAATGGATAAAAGAACGGAAAGTAGAGCCAATTTAAGGCTGAAATGTTCTATTCAACTTTTTCCAGCTGTATGTGCAGAACTAGACGCGGGCTTACAGACACGTTGTAATTTATCTGCACCTGATCGCTTGGATTTTGAGAGACGCTCTAAATTTGGTAACTACTTTAGAAATCTTAAAATGCATATCTGCGTGTTCAAGCCTTTGAATTATAATTCTGCTCTTTCTGATCTTGACTTTGTTAGAGCAGTGATTTATCAACATCAGAGTCTCCCGAATTTTTATAGAATGGTCCTTAATGGATTTTTAGTTTCCTGATGAATAGGCGTATACGTATATTTTTTATTGAAAAGATAAAACACATGTAATTAAAAAGTCGATAAATGTAAGCTTATTTCGAGTATACACAGCTGCCAATTACTATCATTTATTTGTAAACATTCTGGGTTTTCATTTTATTAAGTGGATGATAACTAATCTGGTTTTCAGTTCTACTTTTATTTATTGTTGGTGGTTTATTGCCGGTTGATTTGTGCGTGTATTAAAGAGCGACGTTTGACGTTTGTTTGATCTTGTATTGATGGATTGAGTTATGACCAGATGTTCACTTTGTTGGCTATTACCCGTAGAATTTTTTCTCCGTGTGTTGTCTTTTGAAATGCCTTGTTATTCAGTTTTATATTGTTCCCGTGGAAGCAGCGAAGGGGTGCAGATTACAGTGTTAATCGCCTATATTATTGTACAATGTCTGTCACTGTTAGTTATGTTAGGGATTCCGATTGCGTAACTCCTCTTTCTTCAGGTTGTTGCCATTCCGATCGACTGTTTCTTGAGTCTGGTCCAGTGGATGCTTGTAGATTGTTCTTGTTATGTTTGATTCGATGCATGTTGAACAAAATATATCATGTTGGTGAAACTTTTGAATGCTTAGGCAGGAAGCTTGTTGTTTTATATAAAGGGCTTCGTATATGTATTATCATTTTTCGGACCACTTTTTGTAGACTTGAGAAATTCGTCAAATTTGCCAGGTACACCTTTTCAATTATATGCTTCGAAATAGGTGATTTTGTTGACAGTTCCAGGCATTTTTTCATTAAATTCTGCGGTAAATGTCCCTAGATTTTGTTGATCGATTGTTTTTTCATATGTACAATATATATATATATATATATATATATATATATATTTACATACACAAAAGTGGACATGTATATTTTGTCGGTCCTTCTGTGCACCGCTGACAGATGTGAGATAACCGGCTATGATTTCCATTGCCTGGGTAGTTTTTTTTGGTTTTAGGACATTGACAATTTGTGTTCAGACTTACTACTTGTAATCATTAATAGAGACTCGTCCATCTATGCCACTTCCACTGCATCTGGTTAAAGGATGCCTGTTCGGTTTGCTTGAACTCTGTTTTATGTCACTTACATACTCTGCTCAAGAATTAGACCAGCAAGCTCGTGACTGAATACAACAACTTGTATAATCGGCTACTTTATCACGCTGTACTGTGCTCTAAATAACCAAAACAAATTTCGTCTAAAGAAGCGGGTGCAGTTACTAGGATTTGTTAATTATGATTTATCGAAATGGGACATTTTTGAAGTCACTCTAATCGAGGTCTAGCCCTATGTTTATTGATGTAATTAAACAAGCATTGATTGCGCGGGTGATTATAACAATTATTTTTGTGAATCTGGGTTGTGAGCTTGGTATAAATACCAATCCAATCATATGTACAATTCTCTGTATAAATTAAGCGATGTATAAGGTAGCAATTACAAGTCATCCAGTAGACGGGGTTCGTTCTTATTGGGGACTCGACGAGTACTTTCCAGAATTTGACGTAGATAAATTTTCTTCTTCGCCTTATAAAATACTTCGTTTATACTGAAAATATAAAAATCCACCTAGTTGTAATGTGCGGCAGAATTGTGCAGTGGATAGATCCACAAACCTCATAGAAAATGTGCCTTGGTTCGAGCACCGTCTGTGTCAAAATTCTGGAAAGTACTTGATCAGTCCCCAATAAGGATGAAACCGGTCTTTCGAATGAACTGACAAACTAATATATAATGGGATTGGTGTTTATATCAAACTCACAACCTTGATTTACATGAATAATTTTTATCATCACCCGTAAAGTCAATGCTTTTTTATTTGTTTAAATTTTCAATTCAAAATCTCCTCCCCAGGTGGCCTTGTGTCTGTTCTGTAATGACAGATTTTATTTCGCTAATTGACTGTTAACGTCAGTAGGGATGCCACCAAAGCTCCGCCTAAAGAAAAGCTAATAAAAAAGAAATCTGCTCGTATCTCGAGGTTCCACTATATATATATATATATATATATATATATATATATATATATAAGGGTAACTGTGGTAGTTTACAGGGTGGCGCAGTGTTAGACTCCACAAAATAGGAAGAAATGTGACTCCGGAGTTGATGCGTGAAATTCTACACAGTGCTTTTAAAGGTTCCTGATAAGGACGAAATCGCTCTAGTGGGTGAATTTCCTTCGCTACCTTATACAATGCTTGGTCTATGCTGACAAATTTATATATAATGGAATTGGTGTTTATGTCAATCTCGCTATCTAGATTTAAATAAGTGCTTATTCATTTATGCTTTTACGTTTTAAAATGAGTTCTTTGTAGTATTCTGCACCTGTGATACATCGTGCCACAAAGATTTAGCATGTGGTTAATTAAGTTATATCAATAACTTGTGGAATTGCATTTTAAAATCGAGCGCATTAAATAATATGTTTAACATACAAATAATTGATTGCGCGGGTGGTGGAATAATTAACAAGTTGTGAGCTTTTTATAAACGCCATCCAGAAGAGTCAGTCGTCGAACAACATAACAAAACTCCCGCCAGCCGTTATGTTGTTCGACGACTGGTTAAATACAATGGGATTGGTGTTTACTTCAAGTTCGCAAACTTGATTTAAAGAATTGTTACCACAACCCGCGCAAATAATTATTGTTAAATTGTATTGCCTATATATGTATATGTGGCGAAAGCTACAAACAGTTAATGTTCATGACTGCATAGAAATTGTGCAGCCGACATTTCCAGTCAAGTTCAATGTATGCGAGACTGCTAGAGGTAAGAGCCGTATATCTAAATTTTATTTCCATATATATTCAATGCGGTTTGATCCTCGATAGTCAGTTTGCCGTCGTACTCTGATGATGATCATGGAAGGTCGAAACGCGTCTGTGCGTTGCGGCTGGCGGTAGTTTTGTTATGTTGTTCGACGACTGGTTAAATACAATGGGATTGGTGTTTACTTAAAGCTCGCAAACTTGATTTAAACAATATGTTTTATTATTCATTTGAATACACTTGTACTAGATCTGAAAGCCAAAACTAGTCGCAAATTGTAGTAAAATTACTATTTAAATCAAGCTTTCAACCTTGATTTAAATGATTGTTATCAATATTCGCGCAAAATCACGTTTGTCTATTTATATAATAAAATTACTGTCAGTTTAAATTAGTAATGCCTTGCTGACTTCTTTAGGCAGCGTTTTTCTGAGTTCTTTTTTAGTTCTAAGTAGCACAAATATATACTTATCGGATTGAAATCTGAATTTTTGTCTGTAGAGCCTGCGTTCATCTTCTGAGGCTTTTCGTGTTCTTTACGAATTCGTTTTTCTTTGGTTACCTGACGTCGGTATGCGTGTGCGCACGTCGAAAGTGAATTCCGTTTGGCATACGTTAAAATCATTTTAATAGCCTAGGATAATATTGTACATATCGTGTAATTGCTCAATTTGATATTGCTCACGTAATTGGAAATGTATTTCGTTCGGCTTCGTGTGTTGACGAGTTGTGAGCTGACCATGGAACAAGGATTTAATTAAAATGTGAACTAATGTCTTATAGGCGACAAATCAAGAGTGCTGTCCGGCAATGGTACAGGTCCTTGGCGCGATGAATATACGATTGCAATTTACGTATAATGACAACACAAATAAGCATGAATTGATTGCGCGGGTGGTGGTAACAATCCTTTAAATGAAAATTGCAAGCTTGAAGTAAACACCAATTCCATGTTATTTAACCAGTCGTCGAACAACGTAGCCAAACTACCGCCATCCGCAACGCACTGACGCGTTTAAACCTTCCATGATCATCATCATCAGAGTACGACGGCAAACTGACTATCGAGGATCAAACCGCATTGCGTATATATGGAAATCAAATTTAGATATGCAACTTTCACATTTAACAGTCTCACACACATTGTATTTGACTGGAAATGTCAAGAATTGTTACCACCACCCGCGCAAACAATTATTGTTAAATTGTATTGCCTATAAATGTATATGTGGCGAAAGCTACAAACAGCTTATGATCGTGACTGCATAGAAATTGTGCAGCCGACATTTCCAGTCAAGTTCAATGTATGCAAGACTGCTAGAGGTGAGAGCCGTATATCTAAATTTGATTTCCATATATATATATATATATATATATATATATATATATATATATATATATGCATTGCGGTTTGATTCTCGCTTTTCAGTTTGCCGTCGTACTCTGTTGATGATTATGGAAGGTTGAAACGCGTCAGAGCGTGTGACTGGCGGTAGTTTTGCTTCGTTATTCGACGACTGGTTAAATAAAATGGGATTGGTGCTTGCTTCAAGCTCGTAAACTTGATTTAAAGAATTTACGTATTATGTTCGAAAGGCAAAATTGCAGATTTCACACCTAGTGGTGTCTTACACACTGCACCTGATTGTAATTTCGGCGTTACGCTCTATATGCTTTTGCGATCAATACCTCCTTGGGATCTGGCTCTAGTTTTCCTCCATTGTGCGACTATTTAATTATTTTAGATTGGTGTTCATTTCACGTTCGCGAAAACGACTTGACTAGTCTTTACTGTTCTGGTCATGTATACATTTTAGTACAGGCATCTTTATGTATTTTTTATTCAAACTGAGAAATAAATCGCAAATTGAAACACGTTTGTTATAACACAATTCAAAAATGCCATGTTCTTTACGTCAGAACTCAACTTGACTTGGTATAGCCATTTTTAGAAAGTGATAAACGAAAAAGAATTGCGTCTAGCCGAAGCTGTTGTATGCGACATCCTTAATTCGCAACTAACTAAACATGATTCTAATAGAAGCTGGTGAATTGTTTGTGTGTGTGTGTGTGTGTGTGTGTGTATTTGTGTGTTTGCATGCTTCAGCATGCCAATTTCCCGCTTCCTATTTGTTGTTCTACAATGGATACATTTAATCCAACATAATCTCCGCTTTCAGAAAATTGATCATAAAAAGTTAAAGGTATTGCAGCCGAGTTGAGTTCTGGCGTAAATTAAATGGCCTTTCTTAACTGTATTGATAGACATACTTAATAACAAAATTTTGTTTCAATGCAAGATGTATTTCTTAATTTGACTTACAAATGACTGCTTTAGCGCATTTATGTTTTGTCACAGTTTTGCTTTAAGCCTTTTTTCTGATATTTTTATTCGTTTTGACAATTTAAATTTATACAGTACAAGTAAATTGTGGTGCGCATTTGTGTACTTTTCTTTTCTAATTCAAATCTTCACGAATAACTTCGTCGCTAGCACAATATCTTTATGCTTTTGTTAATTATAAAATTTATTATTTCTGAAAGAAGGGCTGTTCCAAAGCGGCCTGTCATTCGCCACGTCTGCCCTCCTTTCAAAAGACGTAGTTCCGCAACTGCTTCGCCGAATATCAGAGTTGATGACTTCGAAATACGTGCAATCTAGCAATTCTTTCGTGTTTAGTGATGCAAAGGTCTACGAGCCGTGTTTGGTGGAACGTCGCCGTATTCTAGCCAATCTTCTCTGGATAGTTAGACGCGAAATGTCGACTATGCAGCCAAGCGAATCAAATGTCGGTGCATCCTTGGGACCATCACGTGAGGCTGCGACCAGGTATGGACGATTGCGTTGGGCGCTTAAGCAAAATTTTGTGTTGCTCGTGCGGTTATCAGGCCAGGAACGCGATATCCAGGTACTTGCTTTTAACGAGCCACTAAACTTGCGGCGCTATTTGTATGCCACGATGAATAATGCCAGAAAATCCGGTTAACGTACAGAATTAGTCGATCACTATCTGTGCGGCTGGTGGCAAAAATTCAGTAGATCAACTTTGAGAGCTTCAGCTAGACATCAAATTTTGTATACCATAGGTTCGGTATTTATCTCTGGTTCGAAAATTTTATTTAAATAACGGTTAACACATTTGATGATTACCACGATTGGCGATCGTTGGTCGTCGCATTGCACTCCCGGTTTCGCAAAGCTCCGATTGATCCGCATTTCCAAGTACGCATCGAATTCGTCTCCGTGGTGGCGGGGTGGGGATTCGTCCATTTCCTCCAAAGGCTTCAAAAGCGTTCATACTGAACACTGGAAACGAGGTACGAAGATTAGGTCTGCCTCATTTCCAGTGGTTGGTACGAATGATGTTGAAGCCTTCGGAGTGAGGGGACGAATCACATGGAGCCGGCTTATCCTCCAAAAGGAGTCAGCCGCAGTAAAGTAAAAAAAAAGTAAAGACGAATCACCACCCCGCCACCACGGAGACGAACTCGATGCGTGCTTGGAAATGTGGATCAATCGGATCTTTGCGAAACTGATGATCCCTAATCGTGGTAATAATCATTGTGACGTCCGCATCACGCTACACTAAATACAAAACTTCACTATTATGGTTTTTACGAGCTTACCTTATAGACGTAATAAGATAGAGGTAAATGTATTCGTTTAGTACCGGAATCGCCCATGACAACGCTACCGATACAACTGACTAGCACACACCGTTGGTCTTTCGGAGGAAATTTCTATCGTTGCGTGCCATCGATTGCGTCATGTATCACTTGATCTCAGCCATCTTGTCTATTGTGGATGTAAACAAGATAACAGATGTAAAATTGATACACACATTCCATTTCTAAGCATGCTTCTGCTATACAGTGAAAAGTTAGTTTCTTCACGAGACTTGATTTTGACCAGAATGTGTCTATTTTAGATACGCCAAATCGATAAAAAAGGCAATGTGGAGATTTACATGAAGTTAGCTTCACTACTGCAGGTTTCCACACTCGTATAGGAGATTGTACCGTCAAATTGTCCCACACTCCGCACCCAAACATATTGCGAGCATGGGGCGTAATTCCGACTCCGACTAACGGGTAGCCGGTAAGCATGAAGCGATTTTGCACTTGAGATTATATCTTACGTTTATGCTGACTTTGATTTATTCTCCTGGGCATATTTGAACTAAGTTTTTACTAGGTGCGCAACACCTAATTCATATTGGCATATGTCGTAATTCTCCGCAACATATAGTATCTAAATGTGGAGATTACTTTAGTTGGCCTGTTGAGAACAACAAGTAAAATGGCGGTTAGATGCTGTTTGAAGTGAAGAACTAATATATATGCAATTGTATGTTAGGTGTTGCGCACCTAGTAACAAATTAGTTCAAATATGACCAGAAGGATAAATCTAGGACAACATGAACGGAAAGTATAATCTCACGCACATTCGTATCGTACTTACTGACAACTCATCAGTAGGAGCCGGTGTTACGCAATTTGAAAAAGCATACTAATTAACCATGAATTGTTAAATTACGTAAACATGTTTGTATGAGCCTGACTGTATTGTTCCCTTTGCTATCTAACTTAGTCTCTGTTTTGCTTTAATAATATTTAATATATGTAAGCCAAATAATTCAGTTAGAACGAGATCTAGCGCAAAATTGGTCTGTTAATTGTTTTCCAAGTATGTTTCTGTAATAAAGTTATGCGTCACTGTACTGACTGATTATTGCATTTCTTTGCTATATATATATATATATATATATATATATATATATATATATATATATATATATATATATTTGTTTATAGTTTGTTAAAGTGGAAATTATTCTTACTTTTGTATTAAACGTCCGCTAATCAGCTTTGGGTGCTTTTTATCTGGGTTGCTTGAACAATAAAGTACAGCTGATAATCAGTCTAAGACTTATCCACATGATGATTTAGATACCAATGTTCGGTTTTCTCAATATCCTGCTTTTGATCTAAATCGGCATCAGTTTCTCAATCTGAGTGCTACTTTATTTATGTTGACTAGCTTCCTTTGTCTTTGAGCTACATGTTGATAGCTTCAACGTTCGAAGTGTATTTTATCGGCAAAATCAAACTTATATGCTTTTATAATATCTTTACATACTAGTGTCTTCAACTTTGGATTGGACTTCTCGAAGCAGTCGTGTACCGTGATGAGTCTTCACAAACTACTCAAAGCGAAGATGTTAAAAGCACGAGTTCTACCACCATCTGCCCAATGTTGTTGCCTACGTATTTGCCATACTTACAAATCTAAATCATTATCTTCCGAGTTGGCTAGCGTTTGTGGTATGTACATTGTCATTTGAATTGTGTTTCAGCTGAAATTATTATGTAACATCTCAATTGATGCCTTATTTCTATTGCAAATTATACTTGTTTGCTGGAGGTATGAACTGTAGAGATTACTTTTAACATGATTTGAACTGGCTAAATTTTTATATTTTCACAATTTAAGAAAAATTAGTTCCGAGAAAAGGAATAAATTTTCCCATCTTATGCATCTGTAATGCCAAATCGTGGGTGGCACAGTAAATGAGGTGCAAAGTTTTTAAGGAAATGTGCCCTGCGTCAATTCGCGAAAGTATCTGATGATAGCCCAATAATAAAGGGTAGACCGTTCTACTTTATCAATTGCTTTTGCTGGTGTAAGAAATTTTTAGACATAAAAAATAAAAATTTGAGCATTTAAAAAAAATGATAGTGATTTATGCAGGAGAGGATATACCTAGTATGAGTGTATTTAACTCGATAACATAAAAATGAGTTAAACTAGACCCCTACATATCACCATCATGGCCAAGTCAGCTTTACGGCAAAGCAACTTTAGCAATACAGCTTCCTCGAATTTGTCACTGTACCATGCCATATACGAATTTCGTGGGCATTCCACTTTTTGACAGAATATTATATTCAACATTGCAATCCACCGAGTAAAATGCATCTTTGAAGTCTGGAAAGACGGCTGTTGTAGGACGGCGATATACATGTCGGTGTTCAATAACTTGTTATACAACCTCGTCCTGACCGGACTCCGGCTTGTTCTTTTCTGATATGTGATTCTCGCGAAGCGCTAAGACGGCATAATGTAATCGAAACAAATTGTCGATTTACGTCTGTAGTGAAGCTTATACCACAATGGTTATCACCCGAATTACGATTGCTACTTTGAAGATAGGAATGACGGTCGACTAATTCCATTTTGTGCGATAAAAATTAGTTAACGGCCCAGAAATTATGTCGTCACTATCCGTAAATCAGCTCGAAAGCAAATCATCGGGCACTTGCAAATTTGCGACGTTTTAGGGATAAGTTTGCACGTATTTATTTGTAATTCTGGTGGTTGTTCGAGATTAACACTCAACACATTTGATTAAGGCATAAATTTGTAGATCGGAACTGTCGCAAGTGCCCAAGAAAATTGATCAGTCATAATTTCTCTAACTTTTGATTTTCTCAGATCTGTTGTGCGAATAATTTGGGACAAACAGTGGATTACCTGAGGCGTACGCTTCCTCCATTTCCTCGGCCTTTGTAGTCCTTAAGGATTCAAGATCGACATTTAGACTACGCATCTTACTAATCTACGAGTTTTACAATAAGCCGAGCTAGCTGGAATTTGGTACATCGTTTCGAGAATCTCCATAGAATTTATCGAGACCCATTGATCATTTTACGGGAGCCTACAATGCCACATTCAGTAGTACATGCATTGTGCATAGTGGATCTTATCTTCCAAATTAAATTCGAAATTTCGCCATCATGACCAGTTAACATTGAATTTTGGAATATCTTCATATTTTTGTCGGAAAGACGTTTGTTCAAGTTTGCTTACATTTATTTGTCGTGTATTCTAATTTTTTATATCGGAAAAATTAAGTCCAAATCTACAACGGATAAATGCATGGTTCCAGTCGCCACAACTGTTCAAAAACGGACGACAATCCTGGATGAAATCACGCCACAACTGTTCAAAAACGGACGACAATCCTGGATGAAATCACGCCACCTATGACTAATTGAAGCATGATCTATTTGAGTCCACAGTTGTTTGGAGGCTGGAGGACACCGTGTAGTGCCAAGCCTTACATTACATCTGAACTTCGTACAACCTAAACATGATCCATGTTCCGCGCAGCTATCCAACAGTCGTTCAACATTATCGTTGCGTATTGGGTTTGAAGGAAATCTGTTTCCTAGACAAAATTCTGCGCTACTTTAGCGGCCAACTTGAGCATTCTTGTCATCCGTAGCCCTGACTAAATTTGAACTTTTGCTCCAGTTAGTAAAGAGTTTTATCGGAGTAAAAAGCATCCCTGCTGTCGTGATTACTGCAGTCGGTGGCGTTATTTGCAAATAAAACAAAAACGAAAAGTTGGATGATGTTTCCGGCATTGATTTTAGTAAATATATTTACGCGTTCCGCACAGTGTCGATTATTTACAGGGCTCCATCCAGTTAAACAAGCTTCGTCTCGTGAGATTAGCGGAATACCGACGTCCCATTGTTCATCTTTACAAAACAATGAAACCAGAGGTTCTAAACCATTAACGCGTGGATAAGGATGGTGCATCCGATTATGTAATGCTCGTAGGATCCTGTATTCTAGTTTCTGATAGTGGAAATGCATTGATTTCTAATTTATCCAAAGTACGTGCAAGACCTTCGTGTTGTCCAATGTGTGTTAATGTTCGCACATTAAAGGTGCCGACGTTGAAACCTATCAAGGTTAATGGATGATAGTTTACCTGAACTATACAAGATGTTTGGTAATCCGATAATTGTATAAGCACTTGACCCATTATGTACAGGTATTCTTCAGTAGAAATTAAATATTGTATAGTGTAGAAAAGTAAATTCGTCCAATTCGGAATCTGGTGCTCTAACCACTGAGCCACTCTGCCGCACACTACACTGCACACAATTTTCAGTTATATACTAACTAATGTAACCTGGTTAGTCTATGTTTCCTTTAGGTAGAACTCAGATGGCATCCATTTAGAGGCAAGGTTCCAACTAACCATCCCCAATCTGTCATTACTGAACAGACACCACATTACATGGGGAAGTGGTATTGAAATGAACATTTATATAATTAAACGAACATTGGTTGCGCGGGTGGTGATAACAATTATTATAATCAAGGTTGCGGTCTTGATATAAACACCTGACCCATTAATTACTTACATATGTCAGTATAAACTCAGAATTGTATAGTGTAGAAAAGGCAATTCATCCAGTAGACTGGTTTCGCCATTATTGGGAAATCATCACGTGTTGGCCAGAATTTTCCGTGAATATGGCTCGAACCTGGGCACGTCTGTTTCGGAATCTGGTTCTCTAACCACTGAGCCATCATGCCGCACACTACACACAATTTTTAGTTATATAATAACTAATGGAAATCGGTTAGTTTCTTTCCTTTAGGTGGAGATCACATGGCATCCATTTAGACCCAAAGTTCCAACTAACCATCCACAACCTGTCATTAGTGAACAGACACCACACAAGGTGTGAAAGTGGTATTAGAATGATTATTTATATAATTAAACGAACTGGATGAATTTCCTTTTCTACGTTATACAGTACTTAGTCTATACTGACAGATGCATGTATAAAATAGGTCAGGTGTTTAAATCAAGATCGCAAACTTGATTAAAGTAATTGTTACCACCGCCTGTGCAATCAATGTTCGTTTAATTACATAAATGTTCATTTCATTACCACATCCCCATATAGCGTCGTGTCTTTCCTATAATGAGAGATTGGGGATGATTAGTTAGAACTTTATATCTAAAGGTATGCCATATAGCCTCCACTTAAAAGGAAGACTAACCGAGAAACTTTGATTGGTATATAACTGAAAATTGTGTGTAGTACGGGGCAGGGTGTCAGTGGTTAGTTCAACAGATTCCGAAGCCGACGTTCCCAGGTTCGTGCCATATTCATGGTAAATTCCGGACGGTACATGATGAGTTTCCAATGAGGACGAAACTGGTCTACTTCCTTATAGAAGGCTTCTTTTATACTGGCAAATGTATGCACATACAGGGAAATGTGTTTATATTAAGATTGCAATCTTGGTTTAAGCAATTGGTGTCACCGCCCGCGCAAATAATGTTCATTTAATAATTTAATAAGATTGATGCTAACCGTAAACTAGTACACCTGAGTTATTCTTAAAATTTAGCATAATGTTGGCGGAAACTGTTTTTGGATTGCCTAGAACGTGGGTAAGAGGATTTTAATGAGCGCTAATGGTATTCGGTGATAAAAAAGAAATCATTTAGTGCATTTTTGAACATATTATTTTTCTTTTGAAATGCGAGCTTTAATAAAATTCATTGTACCCATCTCATGTGCAAAAACAAAAAGAAATTTTATCAGATAGAAGAAACGCTTCTTTCTCATTATCTCCTCAAGTATCTACTAATGAACATATCTTCATATATATAAATTGGAATGCAAAACAAGATAGAAATATGTGAACAAAGAGAGAGTGTGAAAAACGGAAACCAATCAATTGCGTGCGTCACATCTAGTTCAAGCTCAATGCCTGAACATGCTTCTTCTGCTTGCATAAATCCGGCTGCAATTTGTTTATCCATAAGGATTCGTATGTGGCTAGCTCCCTTTTGTTTTTGCATTTAGTAATTACTTTGAATACTACGTCTGGAGAACATACGTGCGATGTTTCGATGATGTGTTGCGCAATAGCAGACGTGTATTCACCATTTGATTTAAAACAGGCGTTTAAGTTACAATGTTCTCTATCTGGCAATTAACTGTTCATTATTTGTCACAAGTTGATCGACAACTTATTTTTATTCACAAAATTTGCATTTCTGTGATTTTTAAAACTATTATGCGTTTACTTATTGAATTATTTGGTTAATTCAATTTTGCATTCTACAACATATTCATCTTTTATATATATATATATATATATATATATATATATATATATTGTGCATCTAATATAAATTAATATATTTACTTTTTTATTTTTCTTTCTCTAGTGGCAAACGTCACTGGAACAACTACTGTTAATGTAGTTTCAGATTCACCGGCGTCTCCACCCACTATTCCATTTACACCCTTGTCACCACCACAAGCAGCAAAAACTCCGGGCCCGCAAAATCTCAACAATGATCGTCTTCCCCGTCCTGTTAAAGAAGATGCAGATGTTCCTCCTTCGTAAGCTTTTGCGATTTCCCATCCTTTAAAGTTTTCTGCAACACATTGTCGAACTATTGAAAAAAACCTACTTCGTGTGTGACTGGGTGTTGCACAATTACCTAATCCTTGTTACAGTTATCAAGATTTTTTTGCATAACAGTTAGATACTATTTGTTGCGGAGACCTAATATATATGCAATTTTGTATTAGGTGTTGCGTATCTAGTAACAAATTAGTTCAGTTGTGACCAGAAGGATAAACCAAAATGAACATGAAAGAAAGGTAATATGTAATGGCTCGGCAGCCACAGTTTTCGCACGATATACCTGTTCGGAGCTCATAGTCGTGGTACCACGGATCTATTTGGCAACCATAGTGTTGGTACTATGTACCTATTCGGCAACCATAATGTTGGTATCAGGTACTGACACAAAAACAATAGTTTTGATAGCATTTACACCGCTATATATATATATATATATATATATATATATATATATATATAATATGTAGTGATTTGACTTTGAAGTCCCATTGCCGAAGACTTATATGGAGTTTAAACATTCGTATAGAAGATTGTACCGTCCAAGTGTCCCACTATCCTCACTGAAATGTATTGTAGGTACTAGGTGCAATACTGGCTCCTACTGATGAGTTGCCAGTAAGCACGAAACGAATGTGCACATGGTTTTTTTCTTCCCGATCTGTATTTTTTCTTCATATATTTTGCTGCTCATTGTCGTGCTCCTTCGCCAGTCAACTGCTGACCACACAATTAATTGGGATAGTTGTCATATCTGTATTTGGTCATTACAGATTAATTGGGTTACCTATTGCAATTAAATTTCTGAAATAAGAGCATAAATGAAACCATTTAAACGAAATTGGTACTTAATATATTACTTATCTAAAATTCTCGTGTTGAGTAAATTTGAAGTCTGGTTTTGAAAGATTTTTGTGCCGGGTTATGTTGATCCATTGTTACTAAACACATTCTTTGCCTATGGAAGAGTTATCACGTACACCAAGAATACGTCTTGATATTTATTGATTTATAATTTTAATTTATGCACCCGTCGCCTTTTTCAAGATTCGCACTCATTATTTGAACAACACAAATTATATATATATATATATATATATATATATATATATATATAGAGAGAGAGAGAGAGAGAGATCAACGGCAAAAAATAGCCCAGTAGCAATTGACCAAATCCGCCTTGTACAAAAAACCTTCCAAAGAAAACTGAGAACATTTCATTAAGCGTGGACTATTTATTTTTTCAACAAATATCAAAAATCTAAACTAGAACTGATACGACTCTGTGTCAGTTGGTGTTGCAGAACTCCGTGTGTTGTTGATTTGAGGTGTGCGTAGTTAAAAATGAACGACTGGTGTTATGAAGAAGAATGTCGGATGAGTGTGTGATAACACTTTCCTGGGAAAAGAAATAGTCCAGTTTTCGAAAAACTAAAGCATATTGGATTAATATTTACTTTTATTTCACTATAAATGACTAATTTAAAAGAAATTATAATTACTTAAATTACCACCCTCCACATTTCGATATTTTATTTATTGTTAAACTGGTTGCATATGTTGAGTTTTCACTTATCAATGAATTGCATTACCATTTTCTTTCAACATTACTATCATCTTTTGTTCTAGAAGTCATTTCTTGTCGGGATTTTACTTAATTCGACTTCATATCTTATTTAAGCTTAGAAAAACACTATTTTACCGTTGCATTATTTTACCTATTGTGTGTTTGTCTTGCTTTACCTACTACTAGCATCATCGTTTATGAAGTCGTTTCACATGGTAAGCATAAAACGTTTAGTTTGATAGTCTCTGTAGTTTCACTTAGATATGCACGTCTATGTTATGAGATTTAATTGAATGTTTAATAGTTATTGAAATGCACATGCAAAAGCCAGTCTAAATTAAAAAATAGGCTAATTATATTATATTTCTCACATAATTTTATCTTTACTTGATATGATGAGTTGTAGACTGACGGAGGTACTCTGATGTGAACACCGAAATATATCATTTAAAAAATATGAACTGGGAAAAATGCAGTTTGTTAGTCTATGCGAGAATCAGTCAATTATTTTTAAATGTTATAAAGTAGCCTTGTTCATTGCGCAGTTTAAGTGTTTCATAGAGATCTATGCAGTCTTATTTCTGCGTGTTTGTGTAAGTCGTTCCATCTTGACTAGATCCACTCATCCTCTGCGAGAGAATTTTATTATTTACATATTTTAGTCTTCACGGTTATACGGCAGCTATGCATCAGTATTGTTATGCTGATTTAATGCTGTTCTGTATTTCTTGAAAGGCCGAGCAGTACGAGCTTCAAATATTGGATCTCCGCAAGTTGCGTTCGCGGATTTCCACTTTGCACTATCAGTTTTGCAAAGATCCGATTGATTCCCATTTCCAAGAGCGCATCGAGTTTCTCTTCTTATTGGCTGGGTGTGGATTCGTTCCTTTCTTCCGAAGGCTTCAACGTCGTTCATACTAACCACTGGAAATAAGGTACGATCTTATCTTCGTTGACTGGCAACATTTCGGTACGATATTTCCTCTAATCATATATACGCAGTACAATGATCACAATATCAGATTTAAGATATATATTTGTATGTGTGTATATATGGACATATATTTATATACAATTTAGTTGGAACTTTTGGTCTAAATGGATGCCATATGAGCTCCAAATAAAGGAAAAGTAGACTATCCAAGTTACATTAGTTAGTATATAACTGAAAATTGTGTGCAATGTAGTGTGCGGCAGGATGGCTTAGTGGTTAGAGCACCAGATTCCGAAGCAGACGTGCCCAGGTTCGAGTCCTGTCCGCGGCAAATTCTGGCCAGTACATGATGAGTTCCCAATAAGGACGAAACCGGTCTACTGGATGAATTGCCTTTTCTACACTATACAATTCTTAGTTTATACTGACATATGTAAGTAATTAATGGGTCAGGTGTTTATATCAAGACCGCAACCTTGACTATAATAATTTTTATCACCACCCGCGCAACCAATGTTCGTTTAATTATATCAATTATTCCTAACTTAGGAACGTGCGTATTATTAGTTATTGTAGAACATTTATGTATGTCACCTGTAGTTGTCATTAATATCTTTTCCTTTCTCTCTTCATTTAGTCTTAACCTAAGCGTCGCTCTGGCCTCCTCTTTCTATCGAGGTAACTTGCAGTCTTTGGTTTATTTTTCGGTTCATGTTTGAACTAATTAATACTAGGTGCGCAATTCCTAATACGCAATTGCATATACATTAGTTCTACGCCAGAAACAGTATCCGACAGTCAGGTTTGATGGGTTCTTTCAGTTTTGAATTTGAACTTAAATTACCGTGAAATCGCAACATTACCGTTGTACCACACACGTTATCCTCTTCAATTAATATTCTGCACACTAGATAAGATTATGCATACCGGGAATTTGAGATAGCTGCACTTTTATTGAGGTAAGGGTTGGTCGGCCATTTATAGTATATATATATATATATATATATATATATATATATATATATATATATATATATATAGTTGTTGAGTGGGTGTTTTCATGTGCTCCATGCATATGCATATATAGAGTTTAGTTACTGAGACCAATTCTTTGTTTAAAACCATTGGTGAGTCGATAGAATTTTTAAATATATAAATAGAACTGTTTCGGAACGAGGTTACCACATTTGCTTAAATCTGCTATTGTGAGCATTGTATTGTGTATGTGTGATTAGAGGCCTGACAATGGTATGGGAAATATCGTACCGAAATTTTGCCAGTCAACGAAGATTAGATCGTACCTCATTTCCAGTGGTAAGTATGAACGATGTTGAAGCCTTCGAAGAAAGGACGAATCCGCACCCAGCCAATAAGAAGACAAACTCGATGCGTACTTGGAAATGGGAATCAATCGGATCTTTGCGAAACTGATAGTGCAAAGCGACAACCCCGAACGCAACTCGCGAAGATTCAACATTAGTGCTGTTATGTTTGACCTAGGAGGTACACAATTTAAAAGAACATTCACAGAGATTTAGATCAGTCGTGCACCGGGCTACGAAAAAGCCCATGCCAATTAGGCGAAACTGGACTCATCCCGTTTCCTGTTGGCTAGTCGGTGTACGATTCCGCATGATTAAGTGGTCAATATCGCGATTATTAGTGTTCGGCTATAGGATTTCTATTCTTCCGCGTCATGATTGTCGCCATCCAAAGGAGTTGCATTAGCTATCTAGACACCAGGATATGTATGCGGGTTTTCCAAACATTGTCACCGTCAGCACAAGCTACGCTCCTTAGATACGACGGCTTTGGCACATCGTAGAGCGGACGTATAGAACTGATTGGCTCATAAATTTCGTTCCAGGTTAATGCCTCCCGGCGCTCAGTTGACAATGTTCTAAACCAACCCGAGCAAATGCATTCCTCAATATCAATGGAATAGAAGGGGACCGATAATATACTATAATATATGACGTTATAACGTGATAATGTTTATCAGTCCAGGGCAAACTGTATCACCTTAATGAATCTTGATTGGATTACTATAGAGTTTAAGCTACACTCAATTAACATAAAAGTGAATACTACGCTTTTTATGGCTTATCCTTTGTAGTTAGTTTTATTCTTACTCATTTTTGCTAAATAGCCACGTTCAGTTCTATTTCGTGTTTTTTTACGATTAAATATTGTAATAGCCGAAGTCTTGCTATAAACTCAGGTTATTTAAATTTGAAATTATAGGTTCCGTTTGAAATAAGCGTCACGCAATTTCAATTTTGAATTTCCCGTTCATGCGTAGCCCTAATTATTGATCAGACTGACAAAATTTCCGTGATTAGTCTATTTTTAATTAAGAATATATTAAAATACCGGCCAACTGACAGTTTAGCTGCCATTTGCTTTAATTACTTCATTAAAGGGGAAGTATCGGTTTTGCTTCAAAATTGTCTTTTGCCGTTCGTGGATTATGTACAAGTGTTGCTTGGTAGAAAATAAACAAATTTTAATGGAAATTGAAAAGAACATGCACATTATATTTTGCGTATCCAAGAATTACTTTATTGGGTGGTCAATTAGCACTCTCAGTTCCTCAATGATCCGATTGCTCCCCATTTTCAGGCACGCGATGAGTTCGGCCTCCGAAGGCTTCCACACCATTTTGTTCTAACCATTGCATATAAAGTTCGATCAAACCTTGGATGATTTAATAACACACAAAACAGAAATCAAAAAACCAGATTAAAGCAAATGTGTTAACCTCGTTCGAGACAGACCTATTTGTATTTTAAATTTAGACTCTCCAATGGTTAGGATCAAACTAAGACCCTCAGTAACTAAAACTCTATATGTACATATGCACAGAGTACATGGAAACACCAAATCAAAAAAAATATACTCATCCTGCAAATGACAGACTCAACCCATTTTAACAGTTTAATTGCAGCAACATCAAATTACCGGTTTACCTGATCTCATCATGTGTGTAGAGGGCTAGTGGGAAGAGGGGTGGGAAAGTATCGAACAAATTGTAGTACGGCGGTATGGTTGCAATGTCAGGATAATTAAATTAGTAAAATTAAATCTGAGAACTTGACAACCTCGTTTGTTGACACAAATAGTGCGCGTAGACTGCAAATGATAGTTACCTAGAGAGAAAGAGGCCGAGAGAGAGAGAGAGCCATAGCGAAACTTATGTTGTGACCAAATATAGAGCGAAGGAAAGAGATAGCAAGAGCAAAGCATAGGGTAACCCACATAAAAGTTATACAATAACTAATAGCATGCATCATCATTTTTTCATCATTTCCAGCCACACAAAAGTCAAGTGACTAATGTTTCACTGCCATATAACCATAAGGAGTGAAAAAAAGTATATAAGTGAATTTAGATAAATTATTATTGAGATTTACGAGAGAGGGAGAGGGGTAGAGAGAGAAGGAAAACCTTGCTACTATGAGTAAATTTATCAGGATAACTCACAGAAATGAGGCAAACTAAGCCTCTCCACAACACCATTATGGCCAAGTTAGCATTCGGGCAAGGCGACATCAGCAACACAACTTCCTTGCGGATTTCACCGTATCACGTCATCATAGCATGCATGCATGTATGTTTACCAAAATATAAAAATAATCATATACAAAATATATATATATATATATATATATATATATATATATACATAAACACCTTATACAAATATCTATTTACATATATTTATATATATCTCTCCACAACTTATATTAAGAAATTAAATTATGTATATTGATGTATATATAGAAAAAAAAATTATTATGAGTGCACATTAATTAACAGCTGCATAAAATTACCGATAAATGCATTCTATCAGCAAATCTATGTATTTATGTATTCCTAACTACACAATTTGTTTAGTTTATGAGGAACTATTTCTAATTTATTATTAATTTATATATATTTTCGTTTATATATATATATATATATATATGTTGTTCTGTGGTTCAAAAATAATTAAAACGTCAACGTATGCTTCAATACAGGAAAAATCGGTCATGAAGGAGTCACTCATTCTTTGGAACACTTTAGGTGAAATAAGAGGGCTGGATTATCGTGCATACGGTATCCCATACTCTCCATCACTGGGGCAACGTAGTTGTCACATAATGCGCCGAGATACTGTATTACTGTTGTGGAATCAGGCATTTCTGATTTTAACAATTAGTTTTCCACATCCCAGTTAGCGTAAAGTCTAAATACAGCAGTGATGTCTGTTTGTTTGTAATAATGCAAGACAATGTTTGTATATCATCATGTATTAACTATTTAGTTCACTATTCATCGGAAACCACCATTGCCAGTTCAGAAGCCCGAAATAGCAGCTCTCGTAGGTCGAATCATTTTTAACGGCCGTGGTATGGTCAGAACGGAAACAGGCCCCAGTGTCCAATTTCGTGATTTCCAGTTTCCTGACAAAAGGGTTCGGAAGATGTAACTCTAATATAAATCTTTTTCGGGTGATAACCTTGCTCAGGCTTCCCCCCGAGCAGACTGAAAGAAGCTGTGCGGAGCATTTTTTGCGCAGACTCATAATTCTGAGCACCGCTAAGTCTCTGGTTCTGGCCAGCATGTCGGCTGCCAATATTTGTCAGGTGCTGGACCCTCCTATCACCTTAACATGGCGATTGTCACGGAGAGCCATTCTAACATTGCTGCCGAATAAACCAAGTATTTGGTCATATCGGTGTCCATTAAATCTGATTTCATAGCGCATTGCGAATACGTCCAAGACAATGACTGCCGCCGCCCCTGATGGACAGGCTGTGTATGACGCGAAGAACAACCAAAGAGAATTTCGCATGTGCACGTTGTCTATATTGCACTTATCCGTGGTCTCGTTGATCCCGTTGTGATGGCCATCCTGACTGAATTTTGTACAGATTTTATTTTCGTTTCAAGGCTGCAATGCCGAAGAATTCATCCTTATCATGAGCATTTTATAATAGTTTGTGCTTACCTTTCAAGACGTCAGTAACTCGGTTGTCTGCATGGAACTTAGCATAGACTAAACGCGGGTTTTCAGCTTTCTACTAAAAGTGAACCTTTGCAACAACATTTGAAGTAAGAAAGTCCACACATTACCTTGCTCGATCACTTGAGTTTGGTACCAAGAAGGACTATCATTTTCTGCGTTCTTGGCCATAGTCCTACATAATGTGGAAAATTCAAAGCAAATTATGTCAAGCAATATGAGCTGCGCCCTTGTGCAGTTCGTCAGCCGTGAAGGACGTACTGAATCGAGCGACAAACGGTTTTTCCTCCCGTGGGTTAAGCAGTAGACTAATTTTTCACATTTACGCCACTCGGGGAGATTCAAAACTGCTGGTACAGGGTGGGTAGCGTCGTTCGTCCCCTTCCCTATAACTGACGTTGGTGCTTGTACACGTGACTTCGATTTCCTTCAATGTCTACCGACCGAAATGTCTTACGTATCAGGCACTCATTGCCCTTTGATTGAAGGCCTTAATTCAGCTTTGGCTTTTTAGTTCCCCGGCTATTTAAGATTTATACTGACCCTTCACCAATATCGCATAGTAAGTCTTGTATCTTGGGGGTCTCAACTTCACACTCAGTCTGTGGGAATCCTTCTTTCTGTACCAGATTCATGTTTTTGGCAGGAAGGACGACCTGGCCAGTATACGTTTCTTTCCGCGTTGTTCGTTCCATAGTCTTATTTATTCTCACAATTTTTTTTGTAAGGCAACCTGGTTATGTGGTGTAAGCTTTTCTATCGGGATTATTAGCCTACTACCCTTTCTCCTCCTATTGAATTTATTCTAGAACAGCAATGCGTGTAAAAAGCATACGTATGTGAATTTATAACAACAAAAAAAGTTATTTCTGTTTCTATTTCGGCGATTTTAAATGTTTTTTTTTTGCTTTTTTATTGCTTGTGCACAACTATTTTGAAGTACTTACATGCTCCAACCTACAGAGGCAAGTATAACATCATCGGGCCTCATTCAGCTGTGTCATATTACACCGATAGAAGCGGTTTTATTAGCCAGACACCTTGTAGGCGGACTTTGGTATCAGGTTTTTCGTTTGAGCCCATACACCTCAGTATCGTCGGCTAAACATTCTGAGACGAAGGTCCATCTTATGGATGTGGCGAATTCCGCCAGTTTGTCTTCCAGATCTCTGCAGTTGTGTTTACTCCGGCGTGTAGAACGGCTAATTGAATGCCTCTTGACGGACGGTGGTTGCACTTTGTCAATCTCACAACGAAATTTCACTTCAGTCTTCGCACCTGAAACCTTGCATGTACTCGGGAGCTCACCTGGTGTACGGGTTTTCCGTGGAATAGCTTTAAAATGCCTTACGGACGTTGTTTTTCAGATTGAAAAGGTACTTTTTATGTTCAACCTGTACTTATAAACGTTTTCATGTTTCGGTGTGCTTTTGACTTCTTAACAATGTGCAATTAATCATATGATGCTTCACTTAACTTCTGAAATCCAATTTTGCATAGCACGCATGCCTAGAAATTTACTATTTAACGATCTGCTGGCTCTAGCCAGTCATACCGGCAGCTTATTCTAGAACAACACAGGTTCGACGAGAATACGCTCACCTGTCTTGTGAACAGATTATTGTCTTTGCGTATATTCTGTCAACGACTGGCACTATTTTCCGGGATAACAGGCATTTGCTGAACGGAAATTAAGAAGGAGCGTGACTGGTGACACCGACTCCTTAGTGCCAGATAAAAATTCCCCCCGGCGTACAGACAGTGGTCTTGAAAACCAAGAATGTATATAAATGAATGATTGTAGAGCGATGATTAGTATTCACGAAATAAATGGCCTTTATCAACTTTGTTATTAATGAGTTTTTTCTTCCTAATTAGAAATGTACTGTGTAATATTGAAAGGCAATGGATATATATATATATATATATGTATATATATATATATGATTGTACCGCCCATTTTCTCATTTTGCTCGACCATTTGTACATTTATTTTTCATGCTGTCCTGACGTTCTTTAATGGCTAGCTATACATAGCACATACCAGTTTGTCTAAATTTATTTTATAAAAATTTTTTTCGAGTGCAATGTCCAAAACGTACCCATGAATTTATCTATCGTTTAGATACAGCTTGATCATTTCACTACTTGTGTACTTATGATCTGTTTATTTCAAATAATGCTTCGTTTAAAGAACAAGTCGTGTCAAAGCGATACTCGGCATGCAGATCAGCTGAAGCCAATGCGAAACTATTCAGTTGGCAGGTGTGCTGGGAACCTGTTTACTGGCGACGAATACAAGTGCCTGGTTGACGGTAGCGTCACAAATCTCGGCGGTTTTGTGACTGATCAAGATGGCGACGCTGAAACCTCCCGTGTACACTCAGAATGGTTTGACGCGCATGAGCAGCAGTGCCGTTTGCTTCTAAACTGTCCACCTGCTGAAGTTTCTGATCTGGCTACAAGTGGACGCTTTACGAGTTCTAGAGCCAAAATGGCGTCTAGAGTAGCAAAGTCCGGACGGGTGAAGTCATTAAGCAATAAACATGGTAAGGCTGTTTTTCTTCGCAATTATTGTTTGCTATGAAGTCGATATTAGTTTATGGCTCATTGCTTGTTGTTATGTTCAGATCTCGCTGTGCATTTGCTGTGAAACTGTAAACTGCTAGTTAAGGAAACATAGGGTGTGAATGATTTGTCACTAATCAATAAAATAGTGAAACCATCTTCGTAATCTTCTTTTCTTAGTAGGGCCAAGTTAGCTGGGAGGTTTGGTTGTGCTTATGGCGTGATAAAGTGAAAGCCGCAAGGAAGCTGTATTGCTGATGTTGCCTTGCCCGAATGCTAACTTGGCCTCTTAGAGTTGATGATCTGAGACGCTTACAGGCATTCGACCATCGTTGTTTGAGAAGTATAGCACATGTTGGTTACCAACAACGAATAACTAACGTTGACATCCGTAGACGTATTTTTGGATCTGCCAATAAGTGCTCCTCGTTAGAAAAACAAATAAGGCTCCATCAACTTCGTTGGCTCGGTCACGTTTTGCGTATGCCCTCATTTCGATTGCCCAGTAGAGCTCTGTTCTCTCATCCAGCACCAGATTGGCGTAAGAAACAAGGTGGGCAGATTTTGACATGGCAGAAACAGTTGAAGTCACTTACATCCAAATTGGGTAGTATAGGACCCACTCGTCTGCCAGAATGGGGTCCACGTGCGCATCACAGTTCTTGGTTAGAAACCCTTAGCGATATGGCATCGAATCGAGCTCAGTGGCGATCTTGTTGCAGATGTCTAGTAGAATCATCTTCGTAACTTTCTTTTCTTAGTAGGGCAAAGTTAGCTGCGAGGTTGGTTTGTTCATGATGTGAATACTGCCGCCTTGCAGACCGCGCTTGGATGTGCAAAGGCTAGAGGTGCGTCCTCGATCAAAAAGCCGAGTGGTGAGGGGACACCACTTGTACCAAATTCCCAAGAAACTCCATGAAATGTCACAAATACCGTTCATGCTACGGCGTCCCCGGCAAGCGACGCGCTCTGTATCAGCGCGAAAACACCTATTTATTTCGGGTGTTGGAATGTTCGATGTTCCGAAATGGCTGCCAACCGCCCGGCATGGAGAGGTATAATCCAGGATTTCTATGGCGCCGGCTTATCCTCCAAAAAGAGTCAGCCGCAGTAAAGTAAAGTAAAGATACAGTAAAATCCGCAAGGAAACTGTCTTGTTGATGTCGCCTTGCCCGAATGCTAACTTGGTCATAATGGTGTTGTGGAGAGGTTTAGTTTGCCTTATTTCTGTGAGTTATCCTGATAAATTTACTCATAGTAACTAGGTATTCTTCTCTCTCTCTCTCTCTCTTTCTCTCTCTCGTAAATCTCACTAATGATTTGTATCCAAATTATTATTTCTGTTGTTATTTATTTAGCTGTTTCACTTCTTATGGTTATATGGCAGTGAAACATCGGTCACTTTTGGCTTTTGTATGGCTGAGCATAATGGTGATGATGAAGCAATCAAAATTCTCATGCCATCGTGCCTTGAGTTTGACTTTGTATGGGTTGTGTTGTGTGGAGCTCTATGTGACCTAGTTACTGTGTGTTTAGGTTAGATTCGCCCCTTCTGAACCATTCCTCTTTTACAGTTTTTTGTTTTATTGGAATATTTATATTATTACACATATAATGTTTATTATTATTGTTACTATTTTTGTTGTTATTCTTACTATTATTTAAAAAAAAATTATTATAATACTAGCTGACCTGTCCCGCGCTCCTGCGACCTTACAATAATTCAAACTTATGGAGATGAATTTTGATAAAATTTCAAAAAATGGCGTCAGTTTTTATGGAAACTAGATTCTTTTTGATAATAAAAAATATGAAATTAGAATTTAAATTAATTGTACTACTGCAGTGCTTGGGAATTCACGATATGCTTTGTTCTTCCTTCCGGTGTGTATACGAACAAATCAGATGGTCTGCCGACTCGTGAACAGGCCGCGTAAAGTTGCCCATGAGCGAAGCATGGAGTCTCCAAAACTAATCCGCAAACTTGCACAGATTTTCCTTGCGCTTCGTTGAGGGTCATCGTAAAAACAAGTCTCACCGGGAACTGGAAACACTTGAATTCAAACGAAAAGTCTGTTAGGATATATGGTATACGTGGCAACAGTAAACAAAATTTCCTTCGTATTGGTGTTCAAGTGTCAAAATATTATCTTGCACAAAACCAATCTGAATAATACATAGATAGTGACCTTCCTAGGAAATGGTATAATTGACGTATCGAAATTTGTGCGAATCGGTAGAGCTGTTTTCATTTAAATTGCGGACATACATACATACAAACATACATATATACATACATACATACATACATACATAAATACGTACGTACATAAATACGTACGTACATAAATACGTACGTACATACATACAAACATACCACATACATACATACATAAATACAAACATACTCACGTACATACATACATACATACATACATACATACATACATACATACATACATACATACATACATAAATACATACATACATACATACACACATACATACAGATATTCATTTATATCGCGTGGCTGTACGGCCGCAAGTCATCAGTTTTTTTAACTTCTGTTGTATTTTTGTTTGTGCTGTTGATGATGAGGATGATGAGAACAACAGTTAGAATGAAGAGAACGAGAGGGATGAATATTTTGAAGATGAGGAAGAGGATGAGAATGATGAGAATGGCGGGTAGGAGGAGGTTGATGAGGCGGAGAAGGATGGTTTTACGATGATGCGGAGGAGGTTGAACATATGATTGTGATGATGGAGAGGAGGATGCTGAAGAGGAGAATGGCGACGGTGATGATGATAATGAATTTAAATATTATTTTTTACTGTAATTAAAAATTATTTAATTTATTTATTGAGCTTAAACATTTCGTTATTTCTAGGTGTTCCGAGAGGGCGTAAGAATAACTTTCAAAACGAATGCGATCAATTTTATATTTCGTACTATGCTATTCATTGAGCCTAGTATCCAACAAATTGTATAGAAACGCCTTTATCTGATTTCTTATTCCTTGCCATGGATTTAGATTAGATCCTCGCTAGACAGCTCGCCGTCATGCTCTGTAGATGATAATGGAAGCTCGAAGCGCGTCAGTTTGTCTGACTGGTGGTACGTTTGCTGTGCTCTACGACTGGTTAAATAAGTTTTGGCTCGTATTTATCTCAACTTCGCCCGATTGATTTGAAGAATTGTTAGCAGCATCTGAGCTATCAACGATTGCTTACTTAACTTACTTGTATACATGTGGCGAAAGCTGAAAAAATTGTGCAGCCGACATTTTCAAATAGGTAAAATGTTTGCGTGGCCACATGGTGTGAAGAACTGCGTATAAGATTTCTTGAAATAGAGGAATACAGTCTACATGGGAAATACACAAAAAATAAAATATCAATCGAGAATAGTCAAAAAGGAGAGAGAAAGCTTGGCACGTTGGCGTCTGTGACTTCAAAAGCCCCAAATGGGGTACTAAATGTTATGCTGTGAATGAGTTGATAGACTTCGAAGGAAACATTACACGATTTGAGTCTGGAGCGTAATAATGCGGGCACGTTTATATAATTAAATGAACATTTGTTATCGTGCGCTGTTAACTATTACTATATTGAAAGTTGCGATTATGATATAAACAGCTGATCCATTAAGTATACTCATTTGTCAGTATAAAGTAAGCATTGTGTAATTTAGAAGTGTTAATTTATCTAAGAGACCGGTTTCGTCCTGGACACTACGTGATGAGTTCCCAATAAAAACGAAAGCAGTCTACTAGATGAACTTCCTTTTCTACACTAAACAATTATTAGTTTACACTGACAAGAATATTTGCTTAATGGGTCATGCATTTATATCAAGATTGCAACCTCGATTATAGTAATTGTAATTCAGGCACGTACTTGGCGAGTGCCCAATAATGACAAAACCGGTCTACTCGTTAAATTGAATTTTCTTCCGTATGCTGTGCTAAGCTTATATTGACAGTATGCACGATACAATCTTTGCGTAATCTTTTAAATCAATATATATATATGTATATATATATATATATATATATATATATAGTATCGGATACGAAATATATTTTAATTCACATTTTTACCTCGCATAGCTACGGAAATGTTCATTAAGCTTGAGTAAGTTTGTTTAATTGTACGGATTGTTAATGGAGATACATAATGTGCGAAGAATTATTCTATTTTGTAACAGGATTTTCATATTTTAACTTTTATGCGCATTAAAAATCCATTTGCATTAAACAATACGTGTATACTAAAAGGAAGTTGTATAAATCTAGTTTTCAGACGGAAAATAATTTTCAATACAATATTTTTCATCCTATTGCATAATTGTAAACGTGACAGTTCTAAGAAAAAGCGCGTTCCCAGTCTTATGGATTTTCTTCAGTTTACTGGTGTCAGTGTAAACAGATTGTACAACTACTTCGACATTTTAGTTTCTTGCCTCTTGGCTACTCAATTGTATTATCAGTTCACGCTGTCTTTGGTTTATCCTTCTGGTCATATTTGAACTAATTTGTTATTAGGTGCACAACACCTAATACACAATTGCATACATATTAGTTCTTCACTTCAAACAGTATCTAACCGCCATTTTACTTCCAATAGCAGATTTAAGCAAATGTGGTCGAAATTTAACTTGTTGTTCTCAACAACCATAGTGTTAGTAACATGTAACTTTTCGGTAACTGTGGTGTTGGTATGAAGTACTGACACAATAGCAATAGTGTTGGTATCCTTTACAGACTCGTTATAAATGATATATATATATATATATATATAGATATATATATATTGTATCACCTGCTTGCACAGCAATACAAAGCCAAAATTGACTAACGATCAACGCTACAACCAAACGAAGCGAACATCTTAATTTGCATAGTTCGAGACTCCATATGTTGTTAGCTTCACTTCTACAGGTTTACACATTCGTCTAGGAGATTGTACCGTCCTATTTTCCCACATTCCTCGCCCAAATATATAGTGGTTAAGGGGCGTAATACCGGCGCCTACTGATGAGTCTCCAGTTAGCACGAAACGAATGTGCACGAGATTTTACTCTTCGTTCATACTATCTTTTGTTTATCCTTCTGGTCACAGGTTGAGTGTGACTAGTTTGCACTTCCAGTCGAAGGCAACTCTAAATAAAACCGATCTGAAAGAAAAACTGACCAAAAACCAAAGGTGGTATGTTGATGAAAAAAGCATAAAATGCGCAGCCTTGGCAGCATAGTGGATGAGTTGCGAGAACAAGTCAAATGCCTCTGGTTCGAATCTCGACCACAGAAATTCCCAATAAGGCAAAATCCATCTACCTGATTTACAGTATCTATGTTTTCTATCGTGGGTGGTCGCTTCGCACCATCAGTTTCGCAAAGCACCGATTGATCCCCATTTCCAAGTACGCGTCGAGTTTGTCTTCGTGCCGAATGGGTGGCGATTCTTTCCCTTCCTCCGACGGCTTCAACATCGTTCGTACTAACCTCTGGAAATGAGGTGCAATGTAATATTCGTTTCCAGTGGTTAGTATGAATGATGATGAAGCCTCTAGAGGGTGGGAACGAATCAGCACCCTGCCACCACGAAGACGAACTCTCTGCGTGCTTGGAAGTGTGAATCAATCGTATCTTTGCGACACTGATAGTGCAAAGCGACAACCCACGATCGCAAATCGTGGTATCCATCACTATAACAGTCATTGCTGTTCGTCAGCTTCCATAAATTGAAGATTTATTAGGCTGTGTATTATTAATTCATTTGGAGCCATTTAAGTGTATGAGGATTCGAACTCTGTTTATATGTACATGTATCCGGTTTCTTCTATCATAGTTGGTTTGCTTAAATGAATTCTAAGACTTTAGGCATAGGATTTAATTTATATTTGTTAACCTTGCAACACTTTTTTCTGTGCTTTAATCGATTTTTAATCTCGGGCCATACTTTTGGTGTCAATTTCCTTAATTGATATCTTTCATTTTAATTTTGCCTTTTTTTGAAGATTCATATTCCGGTCAGTCTAAGTTTAGTCAGTTCAGCGAAGATTTTGGTCCTCTGAGCTGGTTTCATTGGCTGAGTCTAGCAGATATTCTAATGAACTTGAGAAATCCAACTCGTTCCAAATTCTCGACAATTGCAAACAGAAATGGATTTTTAGAGAAGACCAACAAGAGGGCGAATTCGCAATCCATTCTCGTCCAGGATGGTTTATCTGCGTTAGCCTCGAGTGTGGACTTGGATAGGCGCTCATTTGCGCACTGTCTCGCAGCGTTTGTTGAAGACCACTTACTGCCTATGGGTGCTCGACTTCCGCATACTTCCATTTCCACAATGACTGCCACTGTTACTTCTCGTGGGCATCAACAGCTTATTGAGCAGAAGCTTGTTGCCATGCAACAACAACAACAACAACAACAACAACAGCAACAGACGGAAATACAACAAAATAAAATGGAAAACGTCGACACCCTGGAGACTAGTGAAAATCCTTCAGATGATATGGATCTAGAATATTCTCCAGAAATGGGGACCATCGGTGAGCCGGACGTTCAAGGAGTAGCAAATGCCGAAGTAAGTTATGGAATTTCGTTATAATGGATTTGAAATGTATCATTAGCTGTTGTAACATCTTTCAAATATTAGCTGAGCGACAGGCTCGAACAAACTTGGATTAGAGGTACTGTACCTTAAAAATCTTGTTATCATCGAGTGGTTTTGTTCCATATCTCGTAGACTTCATTTTGCGAGAGAAGTGATATCACACGCCCCAAAATCCTTCTTGATATTTGTTGCTGGACATTTCGAGCGACCCGCCCAACGTCCATGTCAACATCAGTGCTCCTCCTTTCAACAGCACTGAGTTGTTTAGACCAAAAACTAACAGTTCACGTGAGAATTAGTTGATAAATTATTTACGTTCAGATCTATGCTTAGAAGTGTAGAACACAGCTACTTCATTGGTGCCTTGTATGCGTATCTTTTTTGCCAAATGTCATTAAAACACACTCACTGCATAGCCTATACCTATACATTGTGTATCGCCTACACCAAAGGTATGCATCACAAAACTGAGTACTACTTTAGAATTTCATTTATATATTATTTTTTAAAAATTAAGCTTTGCATATAGTCTACCAGATATTTGGTGTGTGTGTGTGTGTGTGTGTGTGTGTGTGTATGTGTGTGGTGTTTGGTTAAAAATATACTCATACAAACTAACAATGGAGAAGCCAATATATTCATTATAGACATAAATCTGAACGTGAATAATTTATAAACGAATCGCATTTAGATTCTGTTAGTTTGTGGTATAACTTATCAGTGTAGTTGAAAGGAAGGCCACTGATTTTTTTTCAAAATACGACCGGTGAGTCGCTCGAAATATCAATCAAGCATGATCAATCTAACTTTGATTTCCATATGTATTCAATGCGGTTTGATCCTCGCTAGTCAGTTTGCCGTCGTACTCTGAGAAATGATCATGGAAGATCGAAACGCGTCAGTGCGTTGCGGCTGGCGGCAGTTTTGTTATGTTGTTCGACGACTGGTTAAAGTACAATGGGATTGGTGTTTACTTCAAGCTGGCACACTTGATTTAAAGAATTGCTACCACCAACCGCGCAATCAATTATTGCTAAATTCGATCTGAATTTTCGCAGTTAGCTTTAAAATTAAGTACTCTGTGGTAGCTCCAATTGGCATATGCCAATGGCTCTGCGAGGATATTTTGCTCTTGCAATATTGTCTGCATTTTTGCTAGTCTATTTAGCAAAAATATAAACGTCGTAGATCTCATTAATTAAATCAAGTTTGTCGCCGGAAGATGTAATATAATAACTAATATTTTTCAATTTTAGACTAAACTGTATATGATAAAATCACTAATAACTCAATGACACTATATATATTATATATATATATATATATATATATATATATATATATATAATATATTACATATAATATAATAGATGTTAATATATTCATGTTAAGGAAACAATACTTTCCGAAAATCAGCGATATATAACAGTAAAATAATAATAGAGATAAATATAGATGATATATGAAACACCAATTCATAGTATATATTATATATATATATATTAAAAAGGTGTATGTATTACGCATATATTGAATACAATCAAACTGTTTAACTTGAGGGAATACGTAAAATTATTTATTTTCTTTTACTTTCTAAGTTATAATATTGATACTATTTATTTTTAATTCCGGTGTGGACAAGATGTTCATTTATAGATATCGAAAATGAAAATTATAAAAGAAAGCGCTTTTTCATATCGACAAAATTTTTTATTTTTTATATATATGGTTACCATAATTATTATAAAAAGTATTTAAAAAATGAATATATATATATATATATATATAGTTATTATATATATATATATATATATATATGATATAATGTATGCTATATATAAATATTATCGCCACCATGAAGATTTTATAATAATAATATCCGTTTCAACTGCTTCATTATATTATCATTCCGCTGAACAATTGTTGCTGATTATGATAACATCTATGACGCGAAAATAAGCATTAATATAATAAAAACAGCAATGATATTGTATACAGAATGACAAAATAAAGGTTTATCAATTTTTAAGTCACAATTTAGAAATGGTTCAACAACTTGGTAATCAATGATAGCTTTATAGAATCACCTCACATATAGTCTTTATTTAAACGCTTTGACTATGTAAATAAACTCACCATGAGATTATAGTAAAATTTATGCCCATAAGGACCAATACCAATTAAATGTAGAGTTTTCACATGTTACATCGCGAGAAGTTACAACAATCATCCAAATTAAATACCAGTTTACGTCAGAATTAATTTATATGCAGTATGTATTGAAGGTGAACCTAGTAATAAATTGTCTAGTTGTATCAGAAGGATAAACCAAACGCAGCATGAACGAAAGTATAATTCTATAATATCTGTTTGCATATCATAATTATTGAGTTGGGTATTACCACCGCGAAGTCGAGAACTGATGACGATCATACGAGTTTATGATCATATCATAATAAATGTAAATTTTAATTTTCAAATTTTGATGAACTACAGTAATAAATAATTTATCGAAGTTTGGCACCAACGACTTGACAACTATGTTGGAAAAATCTATAAATTTTCGGCACAACAATGAGTTATATCAGTTACTAACAAATAAAGACTTAGTGTTGGTATCCTTTACAGACCATATGGCATAATATAGTGGAAAGGGCGTTGAAGCTACTGTTTGGACTTTATAACATATCGTTTGCTTCACCATGTATGTCAACAACATCGTCTGTAGTGATTGTACTGTCTCATATCCCATATCTTTAATCAAAATATACATATGATTATGGGAAGGTAACAATGGCTCATTGACAGTCAGGTACTGAAATGAACAAAATGAGACATACTTTCCGTCTATGCTGCCTTAATATCTTTGTTAGAACGAAACCACTTGTTAATATTGCAACAATCGACACACCATCTCGCACCACTATGATTAATAATTTTAGTCTCTTCATTTTGATATATAATGAAGTAATGAATGCATGATTGTGCATTGAAGCTTCAGCAGATAAAGATATCGATGTAAATGGCTGCAGTATCGCACTGAACATGAAGTTGAAAATTCGCACAGCTACTGCAACAAAATTTGCCATTTGATACAGAAAACGATATGGATACACAAATTTGTCAGCATAAACCCGCACTGCAATGCATAGAATTATCCGGTATAGGTTTCGTCCACAAGGTAACTTTTGGACATACCGCCCAGAATCGCCGCGGACGAGTCGAATAACCCAGGCTCAGTTGATTCGGACCTTTAAACACTGAGTTACCCACCATTCAGGTTTTTGTTATGCATTGATCTCGTCTGAATTGCAGATTTTGGAACGGCAGCAACCTTCGTTTTGTCGTTTTGATCGGCAGAAGGAATAGTAATGATCGTTGCACCTTCTTCACTTTTCTTGTAAAATTAGCAAGCAAATGGTCACCAGCTCTTTTGTCCCGTAGCCCTGATAAGCTGAAAGACGCCAACTGGCGCATCGTGGTTTCCGGCGGTAACGAATGAATACGTTAGTAGCTGATAGCTCGCCCGCCCACGGCGCCAGTCTGCTGTCACTATTATTATTGTCGTTGAAACGTCAGTAGGCGGTCTGGAGCGTTCAGCCATCTTCGGTCGAGAAAACGCAAGACGCCACAAGAATGAGTCATGGCAATCGAAATGTGAAGAATAAACGCAACACCACGCGGCAACTCGCTATCCATCGCTTTAATAAGGCAAGACAACCTTCTTCTTCAGACATCGCACGCGGTAGAAGTTGATGCTGAGACAATTCAACTTAACAGCTTCCGGCATCACGTTAACATAAAGAAAAGAGAATCAGGCGTCCTGCCAGTCAGTGCGTCTGATACAATGACGACTGTTACAAGTTTGAAACAATACTATGACAACGGTTAAAGCGCCATCGACCAGCCTGCCAACCTTCAGAAATCCGCCTTAAGATGTCACGACGTTTTGCACGCCGAAAGTCTGGTATACCATAATGTTACGATGAATGTTGTGTTGTCCATACCAAATCAGACATCCTTTCGCTTCACTCTTCATCACATTAATGATACCAGGGCACCGACATGATCAACATCATTGCAGAGTGGAAAAGAACAACAAAATACGGCATGCTGAACCGGCATTGAACTCGGTATGACCCGCGATAAAGAATAATTCGCCATAGAATATTCAGACCAGCGGCACATAATTTGAAATGATGGGGAAACTCACACGCAATGGAGCAGATCCCAGGTCGCAAGACCATACAGCCAACTTCGGCGCTACTAACTGTTTCAGCCATCGATACAATCACGATCGTCTTTATCCACACGAACGACTAGAGACCAGAATTGCTTGCGATCATCGAGTTGACCTTTCTTCACACGATCTGAAGTTAGGCCTTCGACATCGAATACGTCAAGAATGCGCGATTATTAAACGTTACGATGCTAAACATAATCAACAGCATCAACGACTTCGACTGCAGCTGACTCTGGATACGTCGAGACGCACTCATCATTCAATCGAAATGCAGTTTCTTCACGAATGATCGCAGCTGACGAATACATGGAAATGGCAACATAGCGTAGGGACTTCCAGACCAGTGCAATCGATCTCTGCAGAAGAACACCAAAAAAGGAGTCGACGATATAGCAGATCTGATGGGCCTCTCTGCCAGGGAGATGTCATGTTTACAGCAGATCAGTATAGACTCAATAGCACCTGAATCTCCGAAATATAATGATTGTTAAGTTTCACCTGCAACCAGCACACACTACATATTGGGATCATGCGTTGGCAAAAGATAAATCTGATCGGTGCTGATAAGAGGGACACCAAATGCACCCAAGAGACTGAGTTGCATGACCCCGTATTGCTGCAGTAAAGAAGAATGCAAGACTGTGGTAAACAATAGTTAACATTGAGGAGAGGCAACCAGCTTCGAATCTCGTCTTCATCTCGCCCTTGTTAAAATATTTTGGATGATATTCATCAAGGACTTCTTACATCTCCATCGTGAATAGAAACCATGGATAGAAAAAGATTAACTGATCTTGAAGCACGATGACTCAAAAGCTACAATGATTTGTGTGATGGTGGCTTTGCGTAAACTGGATAAACAGAATGTAGAATGAATATCATTGAGAACGACTCAATCACATAGAGAGAGTCAGAACGACGCTACGCACATTAAAGAGATCTGCAGACAAGTCCACCTGATTGAGATGAATGCACAATGTTGTTCAAACAGAACTTGGCATCAGTAATCCGTCAACTGCCGAGACTAAATTATTTCATCACAATGATGTAGTTACTGGTATGTTAATCTCTTAACGAACTAAATAAAAGAGAAATATCGAGCCAACGGATTGAATAGCTCAATCGAATGATACTTTTGATGTATCCGTGTTCCCACCAGTAATGCTCCACGAATGTCAAATCGCCACATGACTTTCGCAACTAAACACTTTGTTCAGGTGAGACACATATTAATCTGGACAAAACGGATCAATATCGGAATCGATGAAAGCATCAGTCTGCAGAGCAACAGGTAATTTTATAATCATCACGTTAATGAAGACGCAAAACTTTGTCGAACATGTTGTATCGGGAATTTCTTTTAAGATAATCGCACTCTTAAGAAACCACTTAATCATAGAATATTGTCACTATATGGGATAATGCAAGACACCATCCAGTAATTTGTGCTTCAGCCTCACTGCAGATGTGACCGGATCCATTAGGATTTGCATTTTACGCGATTTCGTGTTCTTCGCTCTGACTGAGATCGTTGATATTAGCTTTATAAGTAATTTTACACCTGATTATCATAATCAATTTACCATCTTGTTGGTCACGAGCCATATTAGATAATTAAAAATACATGAGGATACATTGATGCTGTAGATTTTACTTTCCTTTTGTTAATTAATATCGCTACCCCAACCTATATTTTATTCCATCGACTTGCATCCAATGAGTTAAACCAGCTACCACATTTGAAGCTTTCCATATGACCTTTAGATGCATATTGAAATTAACATTTCTCGCACCATCTAATCGACCTCATAATTAGTAAGAAGAATTTTAAGCTCATCATAACATTTAAAGACAAATCGACTTTTATCACTATTACTTGACTATACCTTATGATACTTACATTTAATTTTCAAATAAATTTTTTTCAAATGAGTAATTATCAATGATTGATAACCAAAGATTGGGACACTTGTCACAGATCATTAATCGTAAATTGACCACCACGACTTATTAAATGAAAGGTAGATTTACCCGTGATTCAAACAATGTTGTTAAATCACAATCATATAATTAGTTGATTATGGGCTTTATAATCAGTAGCTTGTACAATAATAGACTGACCTAAATGCAGAAAATTGAGAGATAACAATGACGATTAAAGATTTAATGAACTGTATTGTGATCGCAAGATTTGATTAGAGGACCGTCAAGATCAAATTAAAAATGCAACATTCAGTTGCTTCGTTAAATCACTTAAATAATTGTAAAGTAAGAAACAGTGAAGAGTTTGTAACTGACGAACGCTGGTAAAAACATAACGTTAGATTTCATCAAATGATCCTACAGACAACAATATAATAAATTAATTTACTTAATAACATAATTATCTGATTACATCGTTATTAATCTTTGATTTTTAGTATCGCTTCTTAACAAATGAAAGCCTTTATTAAAAAGTTTAACTTTTCCATATATCATATTTCACTTATGTACTTAATTTTATTCTTTAAAAGACCTTTAATCTTAATAATAAATGTTAATGCTACATGACTTTTAGATATAA
>JAQBSW010002281.1:0-106483 GCA_029291075.1 Eudiplozoon nipponicum
CTCATGCACATTCGTTTCCTGCTTACCGGCTCCTACTGATGAGTCGCCAGTAAGCACGAAACGAATGTGCATGAGATTATATTTAGGAGATTGTACCGTCCTATTATTCCACATTCTTCTACCAAATATATAGTGGTTAAAGGGCGTAATACCGGCTCCTACTGTTGAGTCGCCAGTAAGCACGAAACGAATGTGCATGAGATTATACATTCCCTTCATGCTGCCTTTGGTTTATCCTTCTGGTCACAACTGAACTAATTTGTTACTAGGTTCGCAAAACCTAATACATAATTGCATATATATTAGTTCTTCGCAACTAAACAGTATTTAACTGTAATATATTGCCTTTATTTATTTAAATCAAGCTTGCGAGATTGAAATTAACGCCAATCCCGTTGTATCTAACCAGACCAACAACAAAGCAAAATTAAATAGATGCAATATGGGCACCTAAAGCAAAAATAGACTAACAAAGTTACATTAGTTAGTATATATCTGAAAATTGTGTTTAGTGTGATGTGCGGCTGGGTAGCTCAATGGCTATACATTTCTTAGTTTGTTCAAAGTCGACTTCGGTGGCGCTGTTTAACAATTACAATAATTCGAATCAAACTCACACTTTGGCAAATAGTATATTAGTACCCAACCGGAACGGAGCCGATTTTCTGTATGAGTCACATATTCTATATTATACAACGTTTATTTTACATCGAAAACATATATACTTATGTATTTAAACGAAATATTAAATCTCGTGCTCTTAACTACTGGTGCTCATTTGTCTTTGCATGTATTAGAGCAGATACGTACTTTTCTTACGTCACATATTTAATCGGGACTCTAATAGCTCCATGTTAATGACAGATATAAAGTAAAATAATTATACAATCATGAAAAAAGTCAATAAAGAAGCGTGGAGTGAACACAATGTGTATGATTGTAACAAACTTCACATCTGCCTTACACCTTATCAAACCCGTTCATTTCGCGATTGAATTGAAGGAAGTTAATTCTACCAGTCATTAGTCTTCATAAACTTAAGATGGATCCAATGGCTTTATTTATGTGCCTCAGCCGTTCTTAAATTATCCTAAATTACAATGCAATTTGTGCTCTAATCAGTCTATATCTTCCACTTAATAGAATAAACTTTTCTGCACTGGTAAAATCCGGTTAGTTTTTTTTAAATATTAACGTTGGCCATTATCTAAAGTTTGCAAACCTGATTAAAATATTTTATATCCCCATTTGCGCATTCAGTGATTATCTATATGAATAACTTGAACAAATGTGGCGAACTCTCACATGTAACATTTCAATAAAGAGTAGTGTATATGATATAATAGATGGTTAAAGCCACATTTTAATTTTCATTACAATCTGTATGTTGTGTAATTTGATTTCCGTTATTAAGTTGGCTGTCATGCTATGATGATTAACATGCAATGAACAAACGCGTAAGTAAGTGTGGCTTATGGACCATAGTGTCAACGCTGTTTCCCGAGAACAGCGCAGATTTACATATGTTTGCTTTTTATTGTTTGAGACAATTTAAAACAATGGAATCGGTGTTTACGTGTGACTGATGGTAGTTTTGCTACGATGTTCGACGACTAGTAAAATACAATAGGATTGGTGTTTACTTGAAGGTCGAAAACATGATTAAACGGATTGGTGTTTGTCTCAAGTCAAACTAATATTTGTAAATATATGTTATTAACCATAAAGCTTTAGCATACCTGAAAATTTCACAACCAAAATTACATTTCTCGATATTTCGTGAGCAATTTTCGGCTCTCTGCATTAGGAAAATACCCTTCTGGAACTACAGCACAATTATCCAATGAAAAATTTTCGTAAAATAGTTTATCAATCTGGTTGTGTCACTGTCGTTTATTTTAAAGCGTATATATATATATATATATATATATATATATATATATATATATATATATATATATTTGTGTATGTATTCTAAATTAGTGTATAATGGCTTTATTAAGTTATTTGTATTTGCATGTAATTTATTGGCGATGCAACTTGAACAATGTATAGGACAACAGATACAGTCAGTTTGTTAGACCATGCTTGTGTGTTTATTTGGTGACGTAATTTTAATATAAATCATTAAAATTATCTCATTTAGTTTGGAATTTATCTTGTTATGAAAAAAGAGGGCTGTCAATTTAAGCTTTTGAATAAATATTGAAAATAAGGGTTTCTACTATGGAATCATTAATAAACAGTTACTTGCAGTATGGAGGGAAAGTATAGGAGGGCTACCTTTTGGCAATGGGATGAATTTTTCTTTTGCGGGACAACTGATAGCACTCATAGGTTGATAAAATCTTGAATTTTCATAATTTTCAGATGATGTAATTTTTGGCCTCAATTGATGGGTTCTCACTTGTATGTCCTCTACATACTTTATATTTAGAAATGAATTCTACCTTCAAGTTAAAGGTGTTCCTATGGGACAACCATTATCAGTCCCAGTCGCTAATATTTATGTACATTATTTAGAAAAAAATCTCCTACTCAGGTCTCCCCTCCAACCAAGCTTATATTTAAGATTCCTATATGACATCTTCCTAATTTGGAATCACGGGAACAATGAGTTGGAGAATTTTCTGTATTTATCTAATCAACAGGGAGAGGTAAAATTAACATTGGAAAAAGAAAACAAAGAAGAATTATCGCTTCTATATGTAAAATTAAAACGAAGTGGTCAGACATTAGAAAAAGATTATTATAATCAAGGTTGCGGTCTTGATATAAACACCTGACCCATTAATTAATTACATATGTCAGTATAAACTAAGAATTGTATAGTGTAGAAAAGGCAATTCATCCAGTAGACCGGTTTCGTCCTTAATAGGAACTCATCAAGTACTGGCCAGAATTTGCCGCGGACAGGATACTAACCTGGGCACGTCTGCTTCGAAATCTGGTGCTCTAACCACTGAACTATCCTGCCGCACACTACACTACACACAATTTTCAGTTATATACTAACTAATGTAACTTAGTTAGTCAATTTTTCCTTTAGGTGGAGCTCATATGGCATCCATTTAGACCCAAAGTTCCAACTAACCATGCAACCTTGATTAAAATAATTGTTATCACCACCCGCGCAACCAATGTTCGTTTAATTATATAAATGTTCATTTCAATACCTTTTCCCCATGTAATGTGGTGTCTGTTCAGTAATGACAGATTGGGCATGGTTAGTTGGAACTTTGGGTCTAAATGGATGCCATATGAGCTCCACCTAAAGGAAAAATTGACTGACCAAGTTACATTAGTTAGTATATAACTGAAAATTGTGTGTAGTGTAGTGTGCGGCAGGATAGCTCAGTGGTTAGAGCACAAGATTCCGAAGCAGACGTGCCCAGGTTCGTATCCTGTCCGCGGCAAATGCTGGCCAGTACTTGATGAGTTCCCAATAAGGACGAAACCGGTCTACTGGATGAATTGCCTTTTCTACACTATAAAAATTCTTAGTTTATACTGACATATGTAAGTAATTAATGGGTCAGGTGTTTATATCAAGACCGCAACCTTGATTATAATAATTGGTATCACCACCCGCGCAACCAATGTTCGTTTAATTATATAAATGTTCATTTCAATACCACTTTCCCATGTAATGTGGTGTCTGTTCAGTAATGACAGATTGGGCATGGTTAGTTGGAACTTTGGGTCTAAATGGATTGCCATATGAGCTCCACCTAAAGGAAAAATTGACTAACCAAGTTACATTAGTTAGTATATAACTGAAAATTGCGTGTAGTGTAGTGTGCGGCAGGATAGCTCAGTGGTTAGAGCACCAGATTCCGAAGCAGACGTGCCCAGGTTCGTATCCTGTCCGCAGCAAATTCTGGCCAGTACTTGATGAGTTTCCAATAAGGACGAAACCGGTCTCCTGGATGAATTGCCTATTCTACACTATACAATTCTTAGTTTATACTGACATATGTAAGTAATTAATGGGTCAGGTGTTTATATCAAGACCGCAACCTTGATTATAACAATTGTTATCACCACCCGCGCAACCAATGTTCGTTTAATTATTAGAAAAAGATATTTACAGGAAGGATACTTATTCTGGTATCCTCCTGAATTAAAAGAAACATGTTGCGCGACAGTGAAAAGATCATTTACCTGATTTTCGGTTTGCGTACCGAAATATTTGAATCCACTGTCACGCTTATCCAGTGAGTAGTCAGATGTTGCCAAATCGCTGTAATTTCACTGGGATGAGTGTAAACGTGCATTAACTGATTACTCCTCAATGCAAAACAAACGAGAACACATACACACAGGTATGACGTACGCTTATCTAGTGAGTTGTCAGTTATTGTCATTAAATCACTGTAATCTCATTGCGATGAGTGTATACATGTAGACATATACACAAACCAATTTAACATACACTTTCTTAGCATTTTTTAAATAAACGTTATGTTTAAGATATCTAACAACAAGTATAAATGAGGCAGTTTAATATAATATTTCTACTTGACATACTGATTGTCAACTTAGTGGGTAATGTTATCAATGCCGCGTTTTGCGTACGCGGGTAATAGCTGTACACGGGCAGTTACACAAAGATCCGATTTGTCAATATTTCCAATTTTGTTTTGTATTTGATCGGGTTGACTCATTTTTACTTCAATTGGAAATGCGGTTCTATCACATCTTTGTTTACTGCCGACGTTTCGGTGCCTACTTTCCAGCACCATCATCAGGCAACAGAACACTGATCACAATAGCAGATTTAAGCAAATGTGGTAACCTCGTTCCAAAACCATTCTATTTATATATAATTGGCTCAACACTATTTTTAATCATAGAATTTGTCTCAGTAACTAAACTCAATATATAACTTTTTATAATTAGCAGACCAATCATTACCTCACCTATACCTCATCTCATCTCGTATGCAGAATATTTTAGGGGAGAGAGACAGTATCGAACCTTTTGTTATTTGTTATAACTGTATTGCTACTATGTCACGGTAATCAAAATTTAAAAATGCTAAAACTAAAACCTTGACTATCATATACTGTATTTTATTTAAAGCCGGGAACTCTAATGTATACAATGGTGTGTGAGGTATTGCGAAAATAGCAACAAATTAGTTCAAATATGGAGCAGCAAGTAACGTAGATGGATGAAGAGTGAATGTTATATCGACGCTTAGGTGAACGATTAAAGAGAGAAAGATAGAGATAGCCTGGACAACTAACGTTTTCCAAAAAACTAATCGTAAGCACATTGCGAAGTTAATCAACTATTGGAAATAATTGCATAAGAATATTTGCTCCTATGACTAAAATAATTCATTATATCTATATACATATATATCTAAATATAATATCGTAAAACCTTTATATATATATATATATAATATATAGAGAGAGAGAAAAAGGACCATTGATAATTATTAAATATGAATAATTTCTATTCTTATTATATATTTATTTATTACGTTAGTCACACCTTATATCAATATATAAAATACATGTCAATATGTATAAAAACATATATATGAATATAAGCAACAGTATGAGACCAACATCCCTAATCCTATATATATATATATATATATATATATATATATATATATATATATATATATATATATACGTTTGCATATTTCAAATTATTATTTTATTCTTTTCTTACTGTTTTTTTATTTACCAATTAATCAAATTGTATATTTATTTATTCACACCTTATATAAATATATAAAATACATATAAATATGTATAAAAACATATATATATATATATATAAGCAACAGTGTGAGTCATATATATATATATATATATATATATATATATATATTATGTGTATAGAATAAACCTATCAATCTACCCATAGGCCTATCTATATATCCGTCTATCTATCACATTTGGTTTCCTCTTAAAAGGATACATGGTAGCTATTAACCATGAATATCTTCTCTATGACTAACGTATTATACATTTATTAAGATATTCCTACCTTACATAAATATAGAAAATATAAGCGACAATGTAAGTCAAATGTGTCTTATCTAATGTTCTATCTACTAACCCTTGCTAAATAGTATACCGTCTTTTGGAACATTTTTATTGAGAAAAATAAGTATATAGGAAATTGATATTGGTACAGATCATTCGCAACCAGTTTTCTATAAGCGAGGTTTTTACTTAGGTTCCCACTTAATTCATGTTCCGCAGCCTCCGTTTTCTGACCATAGAAAATGCTTCATTAAATATTGGGCCCAATGATTTTTCTACCGATGTTACATTCATTACACCTTTTCCTGATTTTATTTCAATTGACTCTCTAATTAGTCTAGTTAATCTGTTGCGGTTGCATAACGCGATGCGTTTACATCCTTCCCAGTCTATTTCATGACCCGTTTCCTTCGAATGCCTAGCTAGGTCTGATCTTTGAATGTGTCCATATTTGCAGGCTGTCTTATGTTCACCTCTACGAACCTATATACCTGAGATTACATTCTTTGCAAGGTATCGCATATACTCCTGATGTCTCGAGGGGTTCTACTCTTTCTTTTTGGTTAGGTAGTTTATTGCCTATAGTAAGCGATTGTCTTAAAACTGTTTTAATATTGTATTTAGCTGCTATTATTCTAATTTTCCTGCTCAATTTAGAATCAGGTAATACCATAATTTTGTGCTTCTCCGGTTCCGTTTCCTTCTTTACTTTGTTTATTATATTATTGTTAAATCTCTGTAACATCTCATCTATTAATCTATCTATTATACTTGACGGATAGCTATTTAGTTTGAATATTTCTTTTAATCTCCTCATTTCCTTATCTCTATTTTTCTATATCCACTATTCTAAGACTTCTTAATATCATGGATTTAAGAATGCCTATTTTCATTCCATATGGGTGATTTGATAAGAAATTAAGAAGTAGTCCTGAATAAGTCTCTTTTCTAAAATATCTCTTTCCAATCTGGAACCATTCCGTTTTATTTTCACATCCAAAAAGGATTAATTCATCATTATTCTCTTTTCCAATGTAAACTTTAATTCACCTAATTGGTTGGCTAATTCGAGGAATTTATTTAACTCATTATCCCCATGATTCCAAATTATAAACATATCATCCAGGAATCTTACATACAAGTTTGGCTTAAGAGGAGATTTTAACAACAGATTTTTCAAAATAGTGCATAAAAATATTAGCAACCGGGACTGATAGTGGTTGTCCCATAGGGACACCTTTAACTTGTTTATAAAATTCATTTCTGAACTTAAAGTAGGTGGAGGACATACAAATATTTAAAATTTCCATAATACTACTTAACATCATTTTACTACCTTCTATTATCTCTGGGAACTCTGTTAAACAACGCTTCACACTTTCTAATGCTGCTTGTACCGGGACATTAGTATACATCGATACAACGTCCAGGCTAGCCATTCTATCATTATCATTCAAGTTATATCTACTAATAATGTCAATAAAATGATATGTATCTTTTAAAGTATAATCTAAGAAATAAGTATATTTTCTAATTCTGTTGCATAGAAATTTCGACAATCTATACGTTGGTGAGTTTTGTACATTAACGATTAATCTAAGTGGATTCCCCTGTTTATGAATCTTTACTAGACCATAAACTCTCGGAGGGACTGTGTCACGTTGTATTAATGAATTCTCAAGTCCTTGGTTCTAATTCCTTCGACTCAATTATTCTATTAATTATAGTCTTAACTTGTCCTTGTAACTTATCAGATGGATCTTTATTTATTTTATTATAGGCCTCTAAATTATTTAATTGTTCATACACTTTCAATTCATAATCTGACCGGTTCATAAGTACCGTTGCACCACCGTTATCTGCCTTGAGGCATATTACTTTATTGGATAATAATTCTGTTCTTAAGCGTTTTAGATCATAACTCTGCTTGCATCTCACCTCTTTGTGCTCTAACACCGCTTTGGACACATCCAATTCAAACCTAGTCTTATCTTTTTCTGGGAGAAACTGGGCAATCTTAACTGTTTCTGTAATTATCTCATTCCTAGGTACGTAATCAATAGGGATCGCAGTATTAAGTCCAAGATTAAGAATTTGTTTTTGGTCTTCCTTGAGATCCATTCTCGATAAATTAACTAAACGTTTGGACATGACCTCTTCAATTCTCCTATTTCTCAAAGGGCAATTAATTCCCAATATTGCTAGTTTTTTTTCATGCCTTTGTCTAATTTTTTTAATTTCATTATCCCTCGTTTTGTCTCCCAGAAAAAGACAAGACTAGGTTTGAATTGGATGTGTCCAAAGCGGTGTTAGAGCACAAAGAGGTGAGATGCAAGCAGAGTTATGATCTAAAACGCTTAAGAACAGAATTATTATCCAATAAAGTAATATGCCTCAAGGCAGATAAAGGTGGTGCAACGGTACTTATGAACCGGTCAGATTATGAATTGAAAGTGTATGAACAATTAAATAATTTAGAGGTCTATAATAAAATAAATAAAGATCCATCTGATAAGTTACAAGGACATGTTAAGACTATAATTAATAGAATGATTGAGTCGAAGGAATTAGAACCAGGACTTGGGAATTCATTAATACAACGTGACACAGTGCCTCCGAGAGTTTATGGTCTAGTAAAGATTCATAAACAGGGGAATCCACTTAGATTAATCGTTAATGTACACAACTCACCAACGTATAGATTGTCGAAATTTCTATGCAACAGAATTAGAAAATATACTTATTTCTTAGATTATACTTTAAAAGATACATATCATTTTATTGATATTATTAGTAGATATAATTTGAATGATAATGATAGAATGGCTAGCCTGGACGTTGTATCGATGACACTAATGTCCCGGTACAAGCAGCATTAGAAAGTGTGAAGCGTTGTTTAACAGAGTTCCCAGAGATAATAGAAGGTAGTAAAATGATGTTAAGTAATATTATCGAAATTTTAAATATTTGTATGTCCTCCACCTACTTTAAGTTCAGAAATGAATTTTATAAACAAGTTAAAGGTGTCCCTATGGGACAACCACTATCAGTCCCGGTTGCTAATATTTTTATGCACTATTTTGAAAAAAATCTGTTGTTAAAATCTCCTCTTAAGCCAAACTTGTATGTAAGATTCCTGGATGATATGTTTATAATTTGGAATCATGGGGATAATGAGTTAAATAAATTCCTCGAATTAGCCAACCAATTAGGTGAATTAAAGTTTACATTGGAAAAAGAGAATAATGATGAATTACCCTTTTTGGATGTGAAAATAAAACGGAATGGTTCCAGATTGGAAAGAGATATTTTTAGAAAAGAGACTTATTCAGGACTACTTCTTAATTTCTTATCAAATCACCCATATGGAATGAAAATAGGCATTCTTAAATCCATGATATTAAGAAGTCTTAGAATAGTGGATATAGAAAATAGAGATAAGGAAATGAGGAGATTAAAAGAAATATTCAAACTAAATAGCTATCCGTCAAGTATAATAGATAGATTAATAGATGAGATGTTACAGAGATTTAACAATAATATAATAAACAAAGTAAAGAAGGAAACGGAACCGGATAAGCACAAAATTATGGTATTACCTGATTCTAAATTGAGCAGAAAAATTAGAATAATAGCAGCTAAATACAATATTAAAACAGTTTTAAGACAATCACTTACTATAGGCAATAAACTACCTAACCAAAAAGAAAGAGTAGAACCCCTCGAGACATCAGGAGTATATGCGATACCTTGCAAAGAATGTAATCTCAGGTATATAAGCGAAACCATGCGACCTATAAAGGTTCGTAGAGGTGAACATAGGACAGCCTGCAAATATGGACACATTCAAAGATCAGACCTAGCTAGGCATTCGAAGGAAACGGGTCATGAAATAGACTGGGAAGGATGTAAACGCATCAAGTTATGCAACCGCAACAGATTAACTAGACTAATTAGAGAGTCAATTGAAATAAAATCAGGAAAAGGTGTAATGAATGTAACATCGGTAGAAAAATCATTGGGCCCAATATTGAATGAAGCATTTTCTATGGTCAGAAAACGTGAGGCTGCGGAACATGAATTAAGTGGGAACCTAAGTAAAAATCCTCGCTTATAGAAAACTGGTTGCGAAGGATCTGTACCAATATCAATTTCCTATATACTTATTTTTTCTCAATAAAAATGTTCCAAAAGACGGTATACCGATTTAGCAAGGGTTAGTAGATAGAACATTAGATAAGACACATTTGACTTACATTGTCGCTTATATTTTCTATATTTATGTAAGGTAGGAATATCTTAATAAATGTATAATACGTTAGTCATAGAGAAGATATTCATGGTTAATAGCTACCATGTATCCTTTTAAGAGGAAACCAAAATGTGATAGATAGACGGATATATAGATAGGCCTATGGGTAGATTGATAGGTTTATTCTATACACATAATATATATATATATATATATATATATATATGACTCACACTGTTGCTTATATTTATATATATATGTTTTTATACATATTTATATGTATTTTATATATTTATATAAGGTGTGAATAAATGAATATACAATTTGATTAATTGGTAAATAAAAACAGTAAGAAAAGAATAAAATAATAATTTGAAATATGCAAACGTATATATATATATATATATATATATATATATTTATATATATAAATATATATAGGATTAGGGATGTTGGTCTCATACTGTTGCTTATATTCATATATATGTTTTTATACATATTGACATGTATTTTATATATTGATATAAGGTGTGACTAACGTAATAAATAAATATATAATAAGAATAGAAATTATTCATATTTAATAATTATCAATGGTCCTTTTTCTCTTCTCTCTCTATTTATATATATATATATATATATATATATATATATATATATAAAGGTTTTACGATATTATATTTAGATATATATGTATATAGATATAATGAATTATTTTAGTCATATGAGCAAATATTCTTATGCAATTATTTCCAATAGTTGATTAACTTCGCAATGTGCTTACGATTAGTTTTTTGAAAAACGTTAGTTGTCCAGGCTATCTCTATTTTTCTCTCTTTAATCGTTCACCTAAGCGTCGATATAACATTCACTCTCCATCCATCTACGTTACTTGCTGCTCCATATTTGAACTAATTTGTTGCTATGTGCGCAATACCTACACACCATTGTATACATTAGAGTTCCCGGCTTTAAATAAAATACAGTATATGATAGTCAAGGTTTTAGTTTTAGCATCTTTAAATTTTGATTACCGTGACATAGTAGCAATACAGTTATAACAAATAACAAAAGGTTCGATACTGTCTCTCTCCCCTAAAATATTCTGCATAAGAGATGAGATGAGGTATAGGTGAGGTAATGATTGGTCTGCTAATTATAAAAAGTTATATATTGAGTTTAGTCACTGAGACAAATTCTATGATTAAAATAGTGTTGAGTCAAATATATATAAATAGAATGTTTTTGGAACGAGGTTACTACATTTGCTTAAATCTGCTATTGTGATCAGTGTTGTGTTGCCTGATGATGGTGCTGGAAAATAGGCACCGAAACGTCGCCAGTAAACAAAGATGTGATAGAACCGCATTTCCAATTGAAGTAAAAATGAGTCAACCCGATCAAAGACAAAACAAAATTGGAAATAGTGACAAATCGGATCTTTGTGTAACTGCCCCTGTACAGCTATTACCCGCGTACGCAAAACGCGGCATTGATAACCTGAATGCTTACACACCGCAAAATATTGAGTTCAAAACCTAGTGGGTAATGTGTTTGGCATTGAAAAAGATTTCCGTACCCGGACATCGAAATATTATGCAAAAATCATCATGATGACAGTGGATTCAAATATTTCGGTACGCAATCCGAAAATCAGGTAAAATCCTCCTGAATTATTGCTCTAATCACCCGTTTGGGATGAAAACAGGCATTCTAAAATCTATGATAATAAGAAGTCTTATTATAGTGGATTTAAAATATAGGGACAAAGAACTGATGAAATTGAAAGAAATATTCAGGATAAATGGTTATCCGGAAAAATTAACTTAGAAAATCATAAACGAGACATTATTGCGATTTAATAGACGAATAACCCAGGAGAAACGGGCAAGAGATTTAGATAATCAGAATGAAGATAAGCACAGAACTCTGGTTCTACCAGATTCCAAATTAAGTAGAAAAATTAGGATATTAACAACGAAATACAACATAAGAACAGTATTATGACAATCAATTACAATAGGCAATAAGTTACCGAATCAGAAAGAAAAAATAGAACCGCTCAACACACCAGGGGTTTATGAGATACCTTGGAAAGATTGCAATCTTAGGTATATAGGTGAAACCATGCGTCCAATAAAGGTACGTAGAGGTGAACATAAGACTACGTACAAATACAGACATAGTCATAGATCAGATCTAGCCAGGCACTCAATGGAGACAGGTCATCAAGATAAACTGGGATGGGGTGTAAACGGATTGCACTATGTAACCGAAATAGATTAACCAGGTTGATTAGAGAATCAATTGAGAAATAAAATCCAAGAATGAAACGTCATGAATATGACATGTGTAGAAAAGTCATTAGGCCCAATATTTAATGAAGCATTCTCGAATGAATAGAAACGTAGATTGAGGAATCAGAGCTAACAATAAATCCAAATAAGAGACCGAGGCTATTCATCTGAGATAAAATGAACAGAACAAATTAGATGGAGTTAGAAAAAGGTAATTTGGCTATAGCTATATATATATATATATATTGAACATTTGGATTTATATAAGATGTGAGAGAATCTCACGTTGTTCTTATATGTTTATCTAAATATACTTAACATATATGTGTATCTATATTTATATACATATTACGCAGATACATATATATGAATGATTCCTAAATGACTTCATACTAAGATGTGGGAGGAACTCACATGGTTGCTTAAATGCTTATTTAGATATTCACAATATATATGTAGAAGAATATTTAGGATTTTATATATAAGGTGAGAAGAGGCTCACATAGGTTGAACCCCTTATGTGGATTGAGATAGGCATTATGTATATTTGTATATATATATATATATATATATATATATATATGAAAGTGTAGACGATATATATATAAATGTATATATATATATATTAAGTAAATATACTATACACTTAGGGCGTATTGTAGGTTCAACGAACCCATTTAATTGCTTATATATATATATATATATATATATATATATATATATATATATATATGCATAAATATATAGCTATATATAAACATTGACATATACATATTACAAAAAACTTCTTGACTGATATAATTTATCCGTTGAGGGACTCACAGTGTTGCTTATATGATATTGTATAAGGTGTATACACGTGTATATATAAGATGGATATATAGCTATTTATAAAAGATGTGGGAAGAACCTACATAACACAATAGCCATAGTGTTAGTATCCTTTACAGACTCGGTATATATATTATATAGTGTGAGTTAGCATTGAAGTCGTATTGTCGTTGACTTCAGATTATGTTAGGTTCACTATTACAGGTTTACACATTCGTCTAGGAGATTGTACCGTCCTATTATTCCACATTCTTCTACCAAATATATAGTGGTTAAAGGGCGTAATACCGGCTCCTACTGATGAGTCGCCAGTAAGCACGAAACGAATGTGCATGAGATTATACTTTCCGTTCATGCTGCCTTTGGTTTATCCTTCTGGTCACAACTGAACTAATTTGTTACTAGGTTCGCAAAACCTAATACATACTTGCATATATATTAGCTCTTCGCAACAAACAGTATTTAACTGTAATATATTGAATTGAATGATGTCATGCTTACCGCGAAATGTGATAACTGATATCGATGAAAGCCAGAGTGTATGGTTTAACTGGAGTAACAGGTGTTCGGAAATTGTTGTAATTCTCAATTTGGGTGAACTTTAGCATAAATTTATATCCATCAGGTTGGTATCATGTACCGACTCGGAAACCATAGTGTTAGTATCCGGTACTCATCAATTTCAAAAAAGGTATCAGTTTACTAACACAATAGCCATAGTGTTAGTATCCTTTACAGACTCGGTATATATACTATATAGTGTGAGTTAGCATTGAAGTCGTATTGTCGTTGACTTCAGATTATGTTAGCTTCACTATTACAGCTTTACACATTCGTCTAGGAGATTGTACCGTCCTATTATTCCACATTCTTCTACCGAATATATAGTGGTTAAAGGGCGTAATACCGGCTGCTACTGATGAGTCGCCAGTAAGCACGAAACGAATGTGCATGAGATTATACTTTCCGTTCATGCTGCCTTTGGTCTATCCTTCTGGTCACAACCGAACTAATTTGTTACTAGGTTCGCAAAACCTAATACATACTTGCATATATATTAGTTTTTCGCAACAAACAGTATTTAACTGTAATATAAAGAACCTACATGGTTGCTTATATGCTTATCTATATATGCGTAGATACAACGTGTGGACGTATATATAAATGGATGTTTTTATAAGATGTGGGTGTATATAATTATAAATAAGTAAAAATAAAATTTAAATATAAAAGATTGCTAATTTATTATATATATATATATATATATATATATATATATATACACATATGTAAGTGTATCTATATTTTTTTACATATTACGCAGAGACACACATATATATATATATATATATATATGAATGATTCTAAATATTCATTTAAGATGTGGGGTGAACTCACATGGTTGCTTAAATGCTTATTTAGATATTCACAAGATATATGTAGGAGATTATTTAGATTTTATATATAAAGTGAGAAGAGCTCACATGGTTGCTTATGTAGATTGAGATATGCATTATATGTATATATAAATAAATAAATAAATATATATATATGTAGTTGGTGTAGACGTGTTTTTATATAAATGTTTTGATATTTATATATGCATAGAAATTGTGAGTAAAAATAGTATATATACTATACACCCAGGTTGAATTGTAAGTCATTGAAGGTCAAAGAACCCATTTCATTGCTTATAGAATCATATATATACATATATATAGGGCTAGTTATATATGTATATAGATAGACATAATAATAGATATATAAATATTATCAAAAGCGTTTTGACTGATATAATTTATCCGTTGAGGGACTCACAGTGTTGCTTGTATGATATTCATATTATATATATGGTGTATACACGTATATATGTATATATATATATGATGGATATATAGATATATATTAAAGATGTAGGAAGAACCCACATGGATGCTTACATGCTTATCTATATATAAATAATATATAGTGAGTTACTTACATGCTTATCTATATATACATAATATATAGCGTGTTGAATTATATATAAATGGATGTTTTTATAAGAAGTGAGTATATATATAATTATAAATAAGTAAATAAATAATATATATATATATATAAAATAATACTAATTTATTATATAGGTATATACATGATTTCGACACAGATATTTTAATGGAGAAACTAATTTATATAGGATATGAGTATTAATGTGTATTTGGTTGAGAGGCGATTTAGTTAGTGTAGACTCCGTATTCGGTCTTGTCAAAACGATAATAATACTATACATTCTTTCAACAGTTTTATTAACCTCTCTCTCGGTCTATAACCGATTGCAAGCTGGATGGGATTAGGTAAACTGGGGGCATGTGAGGATTACTGCAAGATTGAGATCAAAATTTTTTTTGATCTTTCTATGCGTTCGGAACAGAAACTAAAATATAGACATCATGGATTGGCGTGTATGTCAATCCATTAGGTGAGCTTATAGTTATTCAATAAAAAAATATCACTTTAGTAAAATATACATGTTTATAGGTGGTTGTGTGTGCGGAGGGGGACAAGGCCAAGTTTTTTGTATACATTTGAGTATTAAAGACTAGGTATGAAGACCGGATATTAGGAAGACAATTAAAACTACATTTGGAATTTAATTAAATATAAATATATCTGACTTGAATGAGGATACCACATTTGTCACAAGTTGTGTTTGATTCCTGTGCGTATTGTGTCAATCCTGAAGATGAGATTGGAAATTTGGGCTCGAAAATTATGAAGAAGAACAATGGAAAATCTTGTTCCAACGTCATTTTTAGACAATCAGCTAATTGAAGGCTTAAAGAAGAAGGGACAAGTGAGAACCCATCAATTGAGGCCAAAAATTACATCACCTGAAAATGAAGAAAATTCAAGATTTTACCGACCTATGAGTGCTATCAATTGTCCCGCACAAGAAAAATGCGGTCAAATCCACAACAAGAAGGACAGCACTGCACAACGAAATTCATCTTTTAAAATGGGATGAATTTTATTGATACAAATCAAATATGAATGTGTCCGATTTACACCTCTGACGAAATAGTTGTATAATTATTAATTATGCTCTCTAGCGTATGCGGTAATATAGTTATACTGCTTCTATACATATATTTATTGCAATTCGGATATGGTTAGCTGAGCAAGCTCACGGCGAATCTTACTTTGCTTACGGTATCTCATGGCCAAAATTGAACTATTTTTTATTGACCAGCAATTCGAGTCCAGTAATAAATGTACGAATCCTATTCTGGAGCGAGAAATAATTTCCTTTGCTTTGCTAGCAGCAAATTCACTATTCCTAGCAATTAATTATCATTAATTCTTCCGCAGTTAACCTATTTTAAAGTTATTTTCAGCAGGCTTTTTGATCGAAGACCATTCAGGAGTAAGCCTCTTGTCTGCCAAATTGGGACAAGCTGAGAAACGCCCAACTGTCTACCATTACTAAATAAAACATATAGTGGGTTTTGGGCGTAATGCAGGTTTTACAGACGAGTCGTCAGTTAACACGAAACGCATGTGAACATGGGGTTATATATTTTGTTCATGTTGACTTTGGACTATCTTTCTAGTTCTATTTAGATTTACTTCTTACTTGGCACACGTAAACTAATGCATATTTGTCTTAAGAAAAGTATAACTATCATTACATTTCTTTAAATCAAGTTTGCGAGCTTGAAGTAAACACAAATACCATTGTATTTAACCAAGCTTCGAACAAAATAAAAAAACAACCACCACCCGGGCAATCAATAATTTTTTAATTTTATTGTCTATAATATATATATGTGTGTGTGTGTGGCGAAAGCTGCAAACAGCTAATGTTCGTGACTCCATAGAAATTGTGCAGCCGAAATTTCCAGTCACGTACAGTGTATGCAAGACTACTAGAGGTGAGAGCTGCACATCTACTTTTGCTTTCCATTTATATACACTGCGATTCGATTCTCGCCAATCAGTTTTCCGTCGTACTATGATGATGATCATGTCAGGTCGATACGCGTCAGTGCGTTGCAACTGGCGGTAGTTCTGTTATGTTGTTCGACGACTGGTTAAATACAATGGGATTGGTGTATACCAGACTATAAACTCATTGTGGTTGATTTTCATTATCTACATGACAATGATTTACCGGGGAGATATGCAAATCGCGTCGCCACGTTTTTTTTTAAATTGACAGGTAGCTTTCAATAATGGCTACTACTTTACAACGAGTATAACTGAAATGCTGGAAAGTTTGAGAAAAATAAAAATAAACGCGTTGCATTAAGGGTGAATTTTAATTTTCTTGATTTATCGTAAACATCAATCCCATATTTTGCCCAGCCGTAATGTACTGCACATACCTATTTGTATCTGCAATAAATTTTAATAATTTTCTGACAACGCAATTTAAAAGTTAAAAAACTAATTCTTTTACCATACTCCTAACCGTTTTGCTGGAACAAGCGCAACTTGAGCGATGTCCTGTTATGCTTTCTTAATCCTGTTGACGGGCAAAGGTTGTGTCTTGCGTTGCATAGCTGCGCTCTTTCATTGATAGCCTAATGGTTAGCCTCGCTCGTTCATTGCCATGCCATCTAGTGAACAATGCTCAAACTCACATTGCAACTAACAATATGAGTGTGGACTACGCGTTGTGGATGCACATACAGTGGAGAAATTTCTGAACAACTGCCAGAACAACGAAAATATGTGTCCTCATTGGACAGACAGTTCTGGTTGGACAGTACTCAAATTCACGCGAGGACGTATGCGCACATGCTCACACTGGTATGCACCAGATGGCAAATAATGTGAAATGTGGTAATTTCTAGGCGTCGAGATAATGTTGGGCTTAATGCCTACAACAACAGTTGCAGTAGACAGGTATTCGAACTAGTTTACTGGTCATAGCAACATGCCTACAAGATATGCAGCGATTGGCTTATTTATAGCTTGAATAAACCAAAATTTCATATTGTCTTTAATAGCTCCTAGTATTCGCAATAGAGGCATGAAGTATGGGAAGAATTTCTCATGTCCCATTAGCGTAATTGCAGAATAATTTCTGTTTCTGTGTCATGCTTTCAGGCAAGTATCTGGATAACTAACCAGAAGGAATGCCAATCGTGAAAGTAAAGAGTTATAAAATATGCAGTCAGAGTATGAAATACTAGTAACTGTGTAGTAAGATATCTACACAGTTAAGCAGAATGTCATCTTCAAAAAGAGGTTATAAAGTTGGAAGTAATGACAGACGTGGTGGTGGTGGTGGTGGTGGTGGTACTCTTTGTGGTGTTGGTGGTGGTGATAGTGATTATGCTGATGCAACTACTGATCCGGCTATCGCTGCAGCTCCTGCTGTTGTTGATGATGATGATGATGATGAAGATGATGATGATGATGATGATGATGATGATGATGATGATGAACATAATGATGCCACCAGTGATGCCCATTAAGGTAAATTTGAATATCATCACCTGTATTATTATTATTATTATTATTATTATTATTATTATTATTATTATTATTATTATTATTATTATTATTAAAGACATACATACCGTTAGAGTTATTTTTCGAATAGCAAAGAATGCGTACAAGAAATGGAACATGTTAACAAGCCAGAAGCAGATATGTTTTACCAGACGGAATTACAGCTAAAATAGGTTAAATTTCATTGAGACCACGCAATGCATTTCATTTAAGTGGTATTTATTCAACTAAGTATGGTAAAACTGCCACATTCCTGACGGTGTTGAGTTTTGTCAAGTCGTTTGTAGAAACATTGCGAATTGGATAAACTCCGCAGAGTATCTATGTGCCCAAGATTGCTTGCAATTCCATTTACTGTGGTGAGAATAAATGCACAAAACATAGTTTACTTGAATTGGTATCATTCGTTGCAATTGTTTTACCAAGTGAGGTTTAAATCTCCTCATTTACACTAGCAAGCTGAGTGGTTATTTCCATTTTGTTACCGTTGTTCGAAATGTTGTAAACGTGTGTTCGATTATTTTGCATGGATTAAGTTCGAAAAAAGCTTCCCTCTCAGTGATTCGTAGCGTTTCTGTATTCAATTCAAACTACTCTTCCACTATCGCGACAAAATTCGACCAAGAACGACGGGTTCAGGAATGCGATCAATATTTCTGCATGCAACTTGGCTTTAACAATCTAAAGTTCAGCTAGAGTGCTAACAGAATGTTAGAATCAGACTTCATTATCATAATAAACCATTTATGGAAAACCATTAATCAATATCGCTGTTATTCAAATTTTTGGCTGCATTTGGGAAATTAAACTAATGTTGTGTGAATTTGACATGTAACCAACTCTTTCAAAATTATCGATTTTTATTTTCAAAACTCTGTTTATTAGTCTATGGAATTCTGTAACATTGCAAAGTTTCTGGTAAAAACTGGAAGTAACAGAATTAATAACAAAATAATAATGTCAAGAAATGATTTGAAATAAAAGAAAAACTGATGACAAGAATTTTAAGGAGCAGAATTGCTAGAAGAACAAAGCAAAAGTGATCAAAAATGAACTATTCAACCACTAATCTTACAGTAGACAACATAAGCTTGCATCACCTCATCGACTGTCTAATTAACATTTTGTTGAGTAAACTGTTGACATTTAATTCATCATACTCTACGTGAATTTGGCAAAGATTTGAATACTTTTTGAGCCAGATTGTTTTTTGACTGACTATCTTCGTCAAAATTCGTCTGTCTACGATTAAATATGTGAATTTTATATGTCCGTTAGTTGGAATGTGGGCTAGTTTGCTTAACTTCATACGTAGATGTAAATGTTGACTCGTAATTGCTAATAATCCGATAACCAATCAATGAACCAAATAGAAAACGAACAAAGACAACTTAAATGATAACTCAAATTAAACGAGGAGCAGAGGAAGATTTATTCTGTATGAAAATAAGAATCAATGCCGTTCTAACGGAAACAAAATTTTGGTAGCAATTAAGTTATTGTTACAGAAGAAGAAGAACCTCGAGGATGTGGTTATTTGATTGTCGACTGTAACCAACTCACATTCAATACTGCATATCATGTTTTCACACCAGTACTACTTACCACAACATGGCGATATTTTCAAAAGTTCAAAACCTACAATGAAAGCATCGAGGAAGGATAATACAAACCTAGATGCTGATGTGAGAATCTTCTCTTCACAGAAACAGACTGCGGTCAATTTCGTGAACGACAATTCTGTGCTAAATTCCGGCTCGATATTTTCTACCAAAATTGATGGCAATGCCGACGTTTCCGCAACAGACATATCTGAATCGGGTACTAACATAGAGGATGACATAGTAGATAAGAATAATGTTGCACATTTTTCGATGGATGGCGATTCCATCTACACAAAGAAGCGTGTGTTGGCTACAACGAATCAATTGGAAGCTGCATTACAAATGCCGACGAGTTTCGGCACTAATTCTAACGAAATTACACTTTCGGCAAGTTGCCCTCGATCGGCTAGTGAGCGTCTGCAAAGTAAGCTATGCAATGTAGATGGAAAATTGCTCCAAGTAGCCGATGATTTCCAACGCAGTACGTGCAAGACCTCCTCTTTTTGCAATAATAGTAATGCTATGGAACTCTACGACCATGAAGATATTAATGGTTTACTCAGTATTTCTACGGATTTTTCTTCTTCGCACAACGAAGTACCTAAAGCTGATGAGGAAGGTAGACCTTCGGACGAGGTCGAAACTCCGATTCCCTGCAACAGCGTTTTCCAGATACCAGAAAAATTAGCTAGTAGGAAAAGAAATAGAGGAGATTGTACTATCGATGTTACTAATTCAACAATTTTGGAAGGTAAGTATAATTTTATAGAGCGAATTTCTTCGAAGTTGCCAAGTAAAGAAATTGGATTCAGAAGCATGCTTAATTTACACGAATGCATACCTAGGCAGAAAATGCCTAAGTTTCAAGTGGACGAAATTTCGGTTGAACAACCACCAGCATCATTACAGAGGAATGCACATTATAATGCATTGCTTAGCAAAAATAGTCCAGTTCAAAATGAAGGTGGGCAAAATGCGAGCACCTTAGAATCTTTGTGGCTAAATTCGTGGCTAAGAACGGCGCATAAATCAATGTTTAATTCGTATTTTAGAGGTGAAATGCCTTGGGAACATCATGTTGAAACCCATCAAGAAACCAGCAAACCGGATAGTGTTTCAAACAGTCAGGAGAACAGATGCGAATATAACTGTTTGTCTTGCGTTAGGGCAAACGAACAAATCCTACCACGTCAATCTAATAGGCTAGCTGATTTCAATAAATTTGACTCCGGATTAAAGAGCGGGGTTGACTTGCATAATCATGAAGATGAAAGTACTGGCAACATCACGGTGACAAATGATTCTAGAACGTCGATCCAACCAAAAAGTTTAGGTGAAACTTGCTCATCGAAGAAAAGCGGGCAGACTGATCAGCCCATCCTGTCTAGTAAAGAAGAATGCAACAAAATTTGGTATCCACAAACTTTGGAAAAGTATCGAGGTTCTCTGCCTTGTGTAAAATATTCACCAAAAACAGAATCAACGGCGTCCAATTTTAGAATGTCCGCAGGTGAATCCAACTTAAGTATGGCGACTGTTAATGTTGACACGATAAGACATAATATCACACTAATTGAAGACGTTGAAGGCGGCAAAATTTCTGAGAAGTCAGGAGAAGACAGAAGAAGCCTTGAGCACAGTGGACAAAACAAATTACATCACGAAATTTGTCTTAAACGAAATTATGATGATGGTACACAAAAACTGGCCACTGACGAGCAAGAACAATGCTGGGAATCACCTTCACAGAGATCGAATTTTGTTGATAATTTGGTAACGAACTCCCTTGCCGATAAATATAAGACAGGCCAAAGTTTTTCACCTACAGTCTTAACAACTACCAATTCATCATTTGTTTCAACCAAGAAGACTGATAAATGTAATTTCACACTTGGAGCTATCCTTGGAACCTCTGGATGTCAGCAAAATCACGAATATATTGCAAATCAACATGAAGCTTCATTGTGTAAATCTGAAACAAGTGAAATTACCGTTAACGTAGCATCGAAATCAGACCAGTTGAGTTCCAACGCATTTAACTGGTCACCATCAATAAGTCAGGCATTGACAACATCTAAAATATTAACGGAGAACGGCGTCCAACTACATAATCCCAAAAATCTAACAGTTTCTTTAACAGCCAATGAATTAAATCCCACTTTCACGGAAAACATAATTTGTTCATCTGATCCATCATTCTGCTCACATTTTCCTAAGGAGAATTATTTTGCTAAAAGTAGTTGTTGCCTTGATTCAGATCCTGATAATCTAGTGAAGTCTAAATTGCCATTCGTAGAAGTCACACAGTCTGAGACAAGTAAAATGCACATTTCAGCTTTTGAAACAACTAGTGAGCTAAGAAACTCCGACTTGAATTCTCTTGAAAATAATCCAAATTTTAAGCAAGGAAGGAATATCAGTCGCGATGACGTTCTTTTGCAAACAGTCGGATGTTTGTCAGAGAACTTTTCGAAATCTGGCCCTGCTGTGAGCTATATGGACAATTCGCTAAACTTCGCTTCTGCTGCTCAAGATAACATCCGGTCCAATAACAATGACCATCAGCTTTCACATATTCTTAATATGACTACTGCTCTTTCGGATTGGCATCAATCAAATCATTTTGACAAAACTCAGCTAAAGTTCCGTTCTACAGTGAAATATAGTGAATTATCACGAAATAATGAATTAAACGAAGCACAGAATTATAGAAATAATAAATGTTCTTCATCAAATAATATGAGGAACATTATGTTAGAAGGCAATTCCTCTGAACTAGTGAACCAGAATGTGAGAGCATTTGCCGAATTTACATCCAAATTTACGCCCGAAACAAAGTGTAATGAGAACAAACAGTCACTTTATAGTCAAAATGTTCCGGGCCTTGCCGGGAGGAAGCCATTGAATGATTCGGATTTCAAAATACATCCCGTTGGTTTAGATAGAGCGGGTGTTACTAAAGATTGTAGTTTTCCTGCTACAGTGAAGCCCACGCTGATTGGTTACCGATCGTACCATCAGTTAACTAAAGAAACTGACCATTATTGTTCGGATCAACTACGTTTACGGCCGACTTCGCCATCACCAGTACCGATATCACCATCCAGCCAATCAGCACCTTGGAGAGAATCCAATGTAACTCATGTAAATCATGATAATGCCGTTCAGTGGTAAGGAGCAATTATTAAAAGGGCTTTTAACTAATTGCCAAAGATGTCCAACTCATAAGAAATACCAATTTTACCCTAATTAAACAATCATTGACTGCGCGGGTATTGGTAATAATTATTTAAATCAAGTTTGTGTGCTTATTATGAACACCAATTCCAAACTGTTTAACTAGTCGCACAAACAAGCAAAACTATTATTATAATCAAGGTTGCAGTCTTGATATAAACACCTGACCCATTAATTACTTACATATGTCAGTATAAACTACGAATTGTATAGAGTAGAAAAGGCAATTCATCCAGTAGACCGGTTTCGTCCTTATTGGGAACTCATCAAGTACTGGCCAGAATTTGCCGCGGACAGGATACGAACCTGGGCACGTCTGCTTCGGAATCTGGTGCTCTAACCACTGAGCTATCCTGCGGCACACTACACTACACACAATTTTCAGTTATATACTAACTAATGTAACTTGGTTAGTCAATTTTTCCTTTAGGTGGAGCTCATATGGCATCCATTTAGACCCAAAGTTCCAACTAACCATGCCCAATCTGTCATTACTGAACAGACACCACATTACATGGGGAAGTGGTATTGAAATGAACATTTATATAATTAAACGAACATTGGTTGCGTGGGTGGTGATAACAATTATTATAATCAAAACTATTGTCAGTCACACGTACTGACGCATTTCGACTTTTCATGGTCATCATTAGAGCATGACGGTAAACTGATTTGCGAGGAGTAAACACAAATGTGTATATATGGCAATCAAAATTAGATATGCGGCTCCCACCACCTACTGACGGTAGTTTTACAATGATGTGAGACTGGTTAAATATAGTAGGATTGGTATGTTATATAAAGCTCGCAATCTTAACATAAATAACTTTGGCATTATTGTCTTACTTGTCGTCAGTGATTTCCGATAAGTTCCAAAAGCAAATATGGAAACTCCTCTTCATTATGTGCGAATTTGTTTGCCTCAACACTGCAAAGCGGATATGTGAATAATCATTTGCCTTACAGGTAGTAGAATAGTAAAAATATACTCAGTCAAGATTACGAAATGTATATAAACATTCATTTTATTTGAACTACATAGTTCTGTTTTATACAATGAATGATTGCACAGGTGGTGATTACAATAGTTTAAATCAAGTTTGCTCGATTAAAATAAGCACCAATCAAATTTTATTTAACTAGTTAAACAGCATAGCAAAACTATCATCATTCAATTCTTTATCGGTCTTATGTAGAGATCAAAACAACGACTTCAACAAAAGAAATGAAAATAAACGTAGGCACCTGATTCAAACAATATTTTAATGGTAGTGCAAAACATGACAGGGATCAAACGCGGAATATGACGATTTAAAGAAAAATTAGATTTTACTTATTTGTTCAATGAATGCAACTAGTTTCTTCTTTTATAATTAAACGAGCATTGATTACGCGGGTGGTGATAACAATTATTAAAATCAAGGTTACGAGGTTCATTTAAAAAAAAATTCTTCATTTTCATAAAAAATAATTAACAAAGATAAATAAAATTCTTCATTCTGTGCAAAATAATATATAAATAATGTTGTAAACAATATATTGCGATTATTTAATTTCGATTTAGGCACTTGCGATAAACACCAATTCCGTTTTAACTAAATAAATGTAGCGGGATTTATATCAACCCAGATCCATTTATGCATGCATTTTTCAGTATAAACTAAGCATTGTATAATGTAGCAAAGGTAATTCATTCACTATATTTAAATTGACTAATGAATCCAAGCAATAGATCGGTTTCGTTCTTATTGGAAACACGTAAATTATTGTGCATACATTTGCAAACGACAGGGCTCAGAAAGGGCACATTTGCTTCGGAGTCAGGGATTCTATCGATTGACTGACCCAGCCATAAACACTACACACATTTTTGGGTGATACATCAAATTATGTTTTTTGGTTAGTCACATAGATTCCACCTGAAAGGAAGGCTATCCAAAAGCATAACCTGTAATATAACTGAAAATAGTTTTTTATTGTGCGCCAGGTTGCCGCAGTACCTGAAAAGTTCTCAATAAGGACGCAAACGGTTTACTGTACAGAAATTATGCAGCCGACATTTCCAGTCTAGTTCTATGTATGCGAGACTGCTAGAGGTGAGAGCCGCATATCTAATTTTGATTTCCATATATGTGAAATACAGTTTGATCTTCGCTAGTCAGTTTTCCGTCGTACTCTGATGATGGCCATGGAAGGTCGAAACGCGTCAGTGCGTTGCGACTGGCGGTTTTTTAATGTTGTTCGGCGAACGGTTAAATACAATAGCATTGGGGTTTATATATGGAAGGTCAAAACGCGTCAGTGCGTGCGACTGACGGTAGTTTTGTTATTTTGTTGGACGACTGGTTAAATATAATGGGATTTGTGTTTACTTCAAGCTCGCAAACTTGATTTAAAGTACTGGATGGATTGTCGTTGCTACATTATGTAATGCATGGTTTATATAGTTATATGTATATATAATTGGATTAATTTTATATAAAGCTCACAAAATTGATTTAAACAATGAATTATTTTTCGTAGTACCATTTCCATTTGATAGACGAAAAAGAAATTTTATCAGATACAAGAACCGTTTCTTTTTCATTTTCTTCTCTTTATATATAAATTAAAATAAAAAATAATAGAAAAAATTTAAACATTGAGAGAATGTGAAAAAATGGAACAACCAAACAATAGCGTTCATCACCTCCAATTCAAGCTTAATGCCTGAAAATTCTATTTGTGCTTGAATAAATGCGACCGCAATTTATTTCTCCATAAAGCTTCGCATGTGGCTAACTTCTTTCTGTTATTGGCATTTAGTAATTATCTTAAATGCTACGTCTGGAGAACATACGTATTATGTTTGAACGATGTGCTGCGCAATTTCAGACGTGAATTGGCAATTTGATTTAAAACAGGTGTTGATGTTACATCTTTATTGCTTTAGTATATTCGTTGTCTTTTGAATCTGGACTAACCAACCTATTAATACTTGAAAAACAGCCACGAACTGTTGATAAGTTATATTTAAACGGTAAAAAACTGCTGTAATGCAAATAATGTACTGACCATGTTGATTTATGGTAAATTGTTCTATTTAATTTACCAGTAGTATCTTTCTTTAGTAGTACATCTAAGAAAGGGAGACAATCATCTTTGTCGTGTTCTAACGTGTAAGCAATTTTCTTATGCGTTTTGTTGAAAATTGAAGCATTTTTATTTACTGCTAGTTGTTCTTAAGAATGAGGACAATATCACCCACTTACCATATGTATTGAGCACATTTACTTAAATCACTTCTTAATGATGTGTTCTCCAGATGCATAAAAAAATCTCAGCCAACACTGGAGATGGAGTACTCCCCATTGCCAGACGAAAAATCTGGCTTTAGATGTTTAAAACGAAACTGCACGCCTTTCATGCATAATAAGATAAGCTAGTGTAGAGTGTGACATGGCACCGAGATGGAAATATATCTTTTTCTACCGTTTGAACTATTATGTCAAAGGTTCGTCAATTGGAATATTTTTAAATAAATTCGCAACATTACAAAACACTATAATCTTGTTTTTAACATTTATATCTTGAAATCTATTAACAAATTCAAAATAATCGGCAACCGAATAATTACCTAGTAGTTTTAGTATTGGTTTCAGTATGTGAAATAACCATTTAGCCAATGCATGAAGCGGAGAGTTGACCATTGATAATGTTGATCTGATAGGGAAATCTTATTGGGTGTTTTTGGTAATCCGTACATTGTTGGTATAGGTGATCCAACTGGTATGAGCTAATGTGCAACGGACTCACCAATTAAATCTTCATCTGACAAGATCTTAATTTCATTTTTTACTTTGCGCTCCATTTTGTCTATTTTATCTGATTTATCTTCTAGACGCGTGAATTTTGTATTGTCATTCAACACGTTTTTCATCTTATATAGGTAGTCGGATTTGTCTATTTGGAAATATATTCTAATTAAAACTGTAAAATTACTAGTGCAATGTTGAAAGAAATTACACTTAATTGGCTGGCGTGTACACGATCATTGCTTTCACCATTGAATGATGCAAAAATACTGGTCATAAATACCAAAAATGGAAGTGGTTAAAATTATCATTCATATCTCATTTGGAAAATAATATTGTTTGAATGGTGTGATGCATTTTGGTAAATCTTTTGAAAACACCTTGTAATTGATGCAATTACATTGCAAGTAGATTCCAGGTAAGATGAAAAATTTCCCAGTAAAGTTGACTGCGTGTACTCGATCATTGAATATGAAAGTTTTATGGTAAGAAAAAGATAGTGTGTGTATGACTACTTTGCTTACTGATGACTCATCAGTAGTAGCCAATACTACGCCGTATAAAATCTATATATTCGGTCAGGTATTGTGAGAAAATTTGACATTTGTAATTGTAATAAACACGGGTTTCCATATTTTTGCGGTAAGTTTTAATTCCTCCCTCCTGGAAGCATCAAAAGACTCGCTATAACTCAATTGTAACTTTTATTTGGAATACTGATTACAATAAGGCTGAAAGTGATCCCAGAAAAGAGGGGATGGAAGCGCACTGCGAAGTTATGAAAAACTGAGTTTATCTCAATTACAAATGGGAATGTTAGATTATGTTCCAAGAAGTGATGGATACAAAGTAGTTTTCAGCACGACATTAACCAATTTGAATCGGAGACACATAGACGATAACTGTGGAAGATCGACTTATGTTGAACAAACTGTACATCAATCTTTCGAAAGTGAAAGATAATTTTTGCTTTTAACCAGACCTATTGAATTAAACGATCACAAATTTTATCATTTAGTTAGTGATAATTACAAACATTCAGACTTTCTGTGCTTCAGCTTTACCATGTTTGTTAATTTGTTGTTAAGGAGTAACAGATCTGCAGACTCAGCATTTGTTCAGGCTAATTGTAAAGCTGTCAACTGCCAAGACTCAGGAAAGCTGTCTTTAGCACGTCTTAACCCGATGAACATCATTGAACGTACTAATTTTGGTAAAAATTTCAGTAGTAATTCTTGGCCAACAAAATTTTGGTGCAATACATTTTCCTCATTGACGCGAAATTCTCCGAATATCAACAATTGTACAAAAGGATTGTCGAGTTTTTCTGGTACTGGCAATATGGCGAATAATTTTCAACTTCCAAACACAGACACAATGCAAAGCACAATTGGACATGGTATTGATGATCCCTCACCTCCAACAACGTTGAAGGCAGCAGGACCTTCTTCGTCGTTATTTTCCACTTCTAAAACATCATCGTTGGTGTGTTCTACTTCATCACCCTCATCGATGTCACCACAGGTGTTAAAGAACGAGAGGAACGAAAGTCATCAACTAAAAATTCCCCATCTTCCTAACAGAAAACTTGGAAAACTTCTAAACGGTAATAAAAGTAAATATTCGCACAATAAGAAATCAAGTTTATTCCTTGGTAGCATAGGTAAATCAGGCAATGATGGCAAAACTGAGTCATTTACTACAAGCAAAAGTGGGATTAATGCTGCCATGAACAGTTACAATGGCTTTTTTGAAGTGACTGCGGAGGCTCGTGCCAGACTTGCTAGGATTGAAAATCGAATTGGAGATTACATTTGCAAGTTGTGCAATCTACGTTTTGAGGATGCCTTTGCGCTGGCCCAACATCAGTGCCCGAGGATTCTGCGCACCGAATACCGTTGTCCGGAGTGCGACAAGGTAATTGGTCTGCTTTGTGTTTGTTTTTTACAAGAAAAATGTTGTTGACACACGTGCCGCACAAAAACGAACACAAATAATTCACACATTATTAAATGAACAGTGGTTGCGCAGGCGGTGATAACAATTATTAAAATTAAGTTTGCGATCTTGATATAAACACCTGATCCATTAATTACTTACAAATGTCAGTATAAACTAAGAATTGTATAGCGTAGAAAAGGCAATTCATCCAGTAGACCGGTTTGGTCCTTATTCGGAACTTATCATGTACTGGCCTGAATTTAGTTACATTAGTTTGCATATAAATGAAAATTGCGTTTAGTGTAGTTTGCGGCAGAGTGGCTCAGTGGTTAGGGCACCAGATTCCAAAGCAGACGTGCCCAGGTTCGAGCCCTGTCCGCGGCAAATTCTGGCCAGTACATGATGAGTTCCCAAAAAGGACGAAACCGGTCTACTGGATGAATTGCCTTTTCTACACTATACAATTATTAGTTTATACTGACATATGTAAGTAATTAATGGGTCAGGTGTTTATATCAAGACCGCAACCTTTGATTATAATAATTGTTATCACCACCCGCGCAACCAATGTTCGTTTAATTATATAAATGTTCATTTCAATACCATTTCCCCATGTAATGTGGTGTCTGTTCAGTAATGACAGATTAGTATATAACTGAAAATTGTGTGTAGTGTAGTGTGCGGCAGGATAGCTCAGTGGTTAGAGCACCAGTTTCCGAAGCAGACGTGCCCAGGTTAGTATCCTGTCCGCGGCAAATTCTGGCCAGTACTTGATGAGTTCCCAATAAGGACGAAACCGGTCTACTGGATGAATTGCCTTTTCTACACTATACAATTCTTAGATTTTACTGGCATATGTAAGTAATAAATGGGTCAGGTACTTATATCAAGATCGCAACCTTGATTATAATAATAATAATTCGCACATGCTTGTAGAGTAGTACACATGTATATATTTACATATAAACTTACAAAATAATTAATTTGGTACATGCCTTAAAATTGTTCGCAATCAAATTACTTCGGTGACGCAGTTATCAACTTGCATGACACTAAAGAAAATGATCTCGAATGCAAATCCCTGTCATAAAAATTTTGACTAATAAAGTGAGTTCCTAAGAAAGCCGAAACCACTGCACTTTAAACATACGCGCGTTTTGTTTGCCTAAATGATTGCTTATTTCAATTAGCTAATAGCCTGAGTTGGAAGCCGGTCAGACTAATTATTTCTTGCCAGCCATACTGAAAAAAATAGCCAACAACATTTGAACGTGCATTTACATTTTGTTGTAGTCATAAAAGCAAGTGAACTTGCTGGTTTTAGAGTGAAATACTGATTTGGCAACGGGTGTGTCATGAATGATTTTTCATTCAACAATTTTATGTAGTACGTAAATAGAATGCGAAATACTTGTTGGATTATGTAATACATTTTTATGGCGATAATAACGAAACGCCTTACCTGTTTTAACCGATAACTGTACAGAATACTTCTATCACACAGATTACTGAGTTCGCAAAAACTAAACAGATCTTTTCCTGAAATCAAGATCAAAATCCGGTGCATTTAAAAAAATTTAGTTTTAGTCGAAAAAGAATTTTTTATTGGCACATATTTTAGTGTGTGCTTTCTAGGCGACTAAATAAACCAGGGAAAGTTTGCACAGTTTTCACGAGTTCTGGTACATTTTTCACGTGTGTGTGTGAGTTTACGCAAGCAGTCAGGTTGGCACATTTTTAAGTGACAAAGTTGCATTAATTAAAATGAAGAACGATCGTGAAAATTATTCCTGCTAAATATTCTGCACAAACGACCGAGTATACTGTCCTATTTTGTTTACTAAACTAGATAGCTGAGGCAAAAAATATTTTTTGAATTAAACGATCGTTGATTACGCGAGCAGAGATGGTAATTATTTTAATCAAGAGCTTGATATAAACACCAGTCCCATAAAGAATCTTATAATGTAGAAAATGCAGTTCATCCAATAGATACTGTTTGTGGCGGAGAACTAATATATATGCAATTGTGTATTAGGTGTTGCGAAACTAGTAGTAAATTAATTCAAATACGACCAGAAAGATAAACCAAAGAGAGCATGAACGGAAAGTATAATCTCGTGCATATTCGTTTTCGTGTTTACTGGCGACTCATCAGTAGGTGCCAGTATTACGTCCTTTACCCACTATATATTTGGGTGAGGAATGTGGAAAAATAGAACGGTAATGTTCATCCAGAAGTTCGGCATCGACCTTATTGGGATCTCTTCACCTACTGGTCAGAATTTGCCGCGGACAGTGCGCGAACCTCGGTACGTCTGCTTCGGAGTATCTGATTATTTCCAGCGAGCCACCCTACTGTAAAATTGACACAATTTTCAAGCATATACTAACTCATGTATTTGGTTAGTTGTTCCGTCATGTGGAACCTATATTGCATCGTCCTAGACAAAATTCCAGCTAGACACCCGCAATTTGATTTTATAATCGGTCACACAACAAAGCAAACCCACAGTCAGTCACAAGTACTGCAGTAACTTTATATTCGTGACTGAATAGTATTTCTGTAGCGTATGTACGTGCGACTGACGGTAGTTTAACTATGTTGTTCGACGACTGGTTAATTACAACGGGGTTGGGGTTTACTTGAAGCTCGTATACTTATTTTAAAGAATTGTTACCATCGTATACGCAATCAATGGTTATTTAATTGTATTACCTATATATATATATATATATATATATATATATATATATATATATATATATATATATATATATATATATACGTGGCCAAAGCTGCAAAATTTTAATGTTCGTGACGGCGTAGACATTATGCAGCCGACATTTCTAATCGTGTATAATGTAAGCGAAATTACTAGAGGTGAGAGCCACGTATCTAATTTTGCTTTCCATATATATGCAATGCGGCTTGATCCTCGGCAGTCAATTTGCCGTCGTACTCTGTTGATGATCATGGAAGTTCGAAACGCGTCAGTACGTGTGACTGACGGTAGTTTTGCTATACTGTTCGATGACTGGTTAAATATAATGGGATTAGTGTTTACTTCAAGCTCGCACACGTGATTTAAAGAATTTTTGTATTTTTTGGACTTTCAATTTATATATAAAGATATACAGATTTTTAAATACTTGAGAGGAGTATTATTGAGAAACGTTTATCGTATCTGATAAAATTTCTTTTTCTTTTTACACATGGAAAGGATATTATGAATTTTATTACAAATTCTATTTATTGTTTACTTATTTGATGTTATTTAACTTAGTTCTCCTTTATTGGTTGTTATTTTATTATTAGAATACTTATACAAAATAGGAATCACGTCAAGATAATTATTTGTCCAAGGTAGTAGTTTTTATAACCAAATTGACGAAAATTGAACCCTAATCTCATCGGTTGCATATGAAATCCCATGCAGAAATTAAAATGTCATATATGAGTATGTAAGCATGTGCCGAATAAAGATAACAATATTGAAAACAGAAATGCACGTACGTGTGAAAAGGTTAATTTGATCTGATTTTTGGAACCTTTCAGTGGATGCCGGACAAGCAATAAATCAGAATGCTGTCATTGGTTTATCCTTCTGGTTACAACAGAACTAATTTGTTACTAGGTTCGCAACACCTAATACATACTTGAATATATATTAATTCTTAGCAAAAAACAGTATTTAAATCCGAATAATTACTGTTTGTTGCGGAGAGCTAATATATATGCAAGTATGTATTAGGTGTTGCGAACCTACTAACAAATTAGTTCATTTGTGACCAGAAGGATAAACCAAAGGCAGCATGAACAGAAAGTATAATCTCATGCATATTCGTTTCGTGCTTACTGGCGACTCATCTGTAGGAGCCGCTATTATGCCATTTTACCACTATATATTTGGGTGAAGAATGTGGGATAATAGGACGGTACCGTCCAGTAAGCAAGAAACAAATGTGCATGAGATTATACTTTCCGTTCATGCTGCCTTTGGTTTATCCTTCTGGCCACAACTGAACTTATTTATTACTAGGCTCGCAACACCTAATACATACTTCAAATCAGAATGGTTGTCAAACGATATGCAGTCCTAAAAGAACTTGATTCATTGGTAAATCCTTTTAAATTAACTTGAAATATGAAATTTTATTTGTAACAACTGCGGAAAATCGCTTATTTTCACGTGGAACCTCATTCTTGGTAATAACAAGATGATTATCTGTATCTAGCTCCTAGAAAATCGGTTCATGAACGCATAATAATTAGATTATATGTGAATTGATAAATTAACTTCTAATCAATCAAGATTAAGATTACATATATTATCCTACTTATCATTGTCAAAATTTGATTTGTGTTGCCTTATTTGATATAATTACTTCTTAAATAACCATCTTTCCGTAATATATTACTGGAATATTCTTTACAGTATGTACTTTATTATCTGGCATTTATTTTTTTTAAATTTTATGGTATAATTACGAAATAAATTTTATTTATTTATGTTTTTGTTATTTTATAGTTTTTATACAATTTTGTATTACTTTGCGTCCGTTACTTACGTTAACTCTACTCATGATTCCAATCTGTAAAAATATATTAGTTAACTTAGTTAATACTGAAAAATCTAAGTACATAATTGGTCAGGTGTTTATATCAAGATCACAACCTTGATTAAAGTAATTTTTATCACCGCTAAATTAACCAATGTTCATTTGTTTATATAAATGCGCATTTAAATACCACTTCACCATGTAACGTGGTATCTGTTCAATAATGAAAGATTTGGGATAGTTTGTTGGAAATTCAGGTCAAAAGGGATACTATATGAGCTACATCTAAAAGAAAGACGACCCAAGAAAAATAATTTGTTTGTAGTGTACGGCAGTTTGGCTAAGTGGTTAGAGCACCAGATTCCTAAGCATACGTGCCCAGGTACAGGCTCTGTTCCCAGCAAATTTTGGTCAGTACGCGATGAATTCCCAATAATGACGAAATCGGTCTAATGGATGAATTTACTTTTCTACACTATAAAATTCTTAGTTTATACTGACATATGTCAGTTATTAATGGGTCAGGTGCTTATATCAAGATCATAACCTTGATTATAATAATTTTGCACTGTTATTTTTCCATTGTATGCAATAATGACACAGTGAATACTGTCACTTAGTCTATCGATGTACGCTCAATTGCAAATTATCGTCTGTTTTAAACCACGCACAACATTGAAACACTTCCACATCCACAAACACAAAAAAACTGACGTGCAAACCCATTCTTTTACAATCTGATTTGCAAGAACATATGGGCAGCTAATAAGACATGTGTACATTAGCCGTCATGAATTTAAATAGAGAGATAAATGATTTCTGCGCAATTTTTCTTGTAGTTTCTGTTTTTAATTCGAAAACACGTTGAGTAATACCGTGATCAAGATTTCAGGATGTTGCCATCAAAATATAAAAATGTAAATGATTTTGAGGATAGACTCTGTAATAGGCAAACTAGGTTTTAAAAAATTCTCACATCTACGCAATTAATAATTTTTTCGCGTGCTATAAAGATGGTACTTTTTGTATTTGCATAAATAATGTGCAGCTGTATTTTCCGGTTAAGTATAATGCATCCGGAATTGATATGGTTGTCCTTATTTGTATGCACTTTGCAGCATGATCCTTGTCAAACAATAATTGATTTCGCGGATGGTGGTAACAATTCTTTAAATCAAGTTTTCAATCTTGAAGTAAACACCAATCCAATTTTATTTAACCAGTCGTCGAACAACATAACAAAACTTCCGCTAGTTGCATGCACTGATGCATTTCGACCTTCCATGTTCATCAGTTTGCCGTCGTACACTGATATTGATCATGGAAGTTCGAAACGCGTCAGTGCGTGCAACTAGCGGAAGTTTTGTTAAGTTGTTCGACGACTGGTTAAATACAATGGGATTGGTGTTAAATTCAAGCTCGGAAACTTGATTTAAAGAATGATCCTTGTTAGTCAATTATCATTTTGTGCTCTGATTATGTCCATGGAAGTTCGAAGCGCGTCAGTAAGTTTGACTGACAGCGAATTTTGTATTTTTATGCGAACGGATGAATCAAATGGAATTGTTGTTTACCTTAAGTAAGCAAATATTATTTGAAGAATATAGTTAACGTGTTACCAAATTCCATAGTTTCAATGAAAGATTTCTCAGGTATTTACTCAAAATTCTTCTTGATATTTATTAATTGATATTTTGCTTGACACAACGGGGTTGTAGAACTTGGTATGTTGTTGAAATGATGAGTGTTAATTTTAACAAAGTTGACATCACAGCCAACACACTCAATATATACTGTACTAAATTCGTAGATTATACCAGCACTATGATTTTGATATTAATTAGAGGCGATGGATATAATAATAATATAAATTTACACAGGCTTGTCCCAATCACTTAATTAACGCTAACATTTTTACACATGCGACGCAGATAAAAAACTATTGTTTTAAACACCGTTCTAATTTTATTTTAATCATTGTTCACAATGTCAAAACTAGCGTCACTCACATTTTCTGTCGCGTTTTGAACTTCCATGGTCATCATTAGATCACGAATACAAATAAACTAACAAGGGTAAAACAACAATGCGTATATAAATTATGGAAGTCCAGAGATTTGTCTCTCATATAGACACAAAATTTTGTATCTAGACTCCTTCTTTTACAATGAAGGTGATATTAAGCACTCATCCAATATTCATCTTGAAATTTGTTGATTTAAATTTTCGAATGATATGCAGATCGCTTTATTTCAAAATCAATGTTTGTTATTTCTACAACACCGTTTGTTATTATGTATTAGGTTTTGCGCAACTAGTAACGAATTATTTCAATTATGACTAGAAGGATAAACCAAAGACAGCATGAACGAAAAGTATAATCTCATGCGCATTCGTTACGTGCTTACTGGCGACTCATCAGTAGGAGCCGGTATTACGCCCTTTAACCACTATATATTTGGATGAGGAATAAAGGAAAACCGGACGGTACATAGTTTGAACTTTCGAAAAAATTGATTGCGTTAGTTGTTAAAACGGAGGAAACGGATCTAATTTTGACCAGAAGGCAAATTACCGAAACAACCCATTCAAGAAGGACAGCTGTTTAACGCATGGCACAGAAGGACGTCGAAGCGGCATTAACACGCAAATTGAATTCAGCTGATATATGAGTGTTATTTGACGTTACATAATTGCATTTACCAGTTAATTAATAGAAGCTGTTGTTTATATCGACTTCAAATATTAGCTAAATCAAGGTTGCGATTCTGATATAAACTCCAGTAAAATTATATGCACAAATTTGTCAGTACGAACTAAGCATTGTATAGTGTGCAAAAGGCAATTCATCCAGTTCACCGGTTTTGTCCTTATTGAGAAATCTTTACTTAATGTTTGGAATTTTCCGCTGACATGGCCGAAATATTATTTATCATTATACATGCATAAGCTATGTATTTATTACGTAGAAAATGTATGTTCGGTCGTTGGTCTAAAACTGAAGGTGATTCACACAATTGATTTGTTGATCTTTCATATCACACTCTCTCCACGTTTAAATTTTCTCTTTTATTCACCTTTCGATATATATATATATATATATATATATATATATATATAAATTTGTAGACATTTTAGGATAAAGTAGGAAAGAAACGGTTCATGTATCTGATAATATTTCTCATAATTTTGCACATGAAACTGGTGCTTTGAAGTTTATTAAGGCTCGCATATAAAAAATATTTTTAAATGCGTTTCATATTTAAGCGTTATACCAGTGGATTCAGTTTTAGTTAGGACTTTAAATCTAAAAGCTAAGGCGTCCAATTTAAGACACATTATTATGAATTACACAGTATCAACTAATATATATTATTATTTATCCAAGTGTGCATTTGGTATTTTGTACCTAGTAACAAATTTGTACAAATAGGAAAAAAATCCCTTATATCTTTGATCAAGAAATGTGGATTAATTGAACGATGCAATCCGTTATATGCCTGCATATTCAAGCATTTTAATCAGTTTGATTTAAAGGATTCTGCAATGTGAATTCAAATTCATCTCTCTATATGCGTACAGCTCACTATATATTTTCAATACCTAAAAATGATGCCAACACTATCGTTCGAGAAATATATATATATATTTGTTATACGCTAAAACGGAAGTAAATCCTTTCTTTTGTATTTAATTTTATCATGAGTGCTACGAAATATGATAGCAGATTTTGATCGAAATCAGTCTATGAGGCTAGGTTGGATTAGCAAGTGTCAGAATTGGTTGAGTAATTTGGCCTCCCCAAAACCAAAATTTTGGTTCCCTTTAATTTTCTGACATATACTACGTTGGCTTTGAATTGGCATTTTCGAAGTCTATAAGCGAAATCAACTCCATTACTGCTTGCATACACATACATCTAGGGGGTTGCTTCGGTCATCTGTCTTGCATATATCGATGAATTGTAATGTGGGTTTTGGATGTAGCGCTTGCTACCAGCGATGATTCGACAATAATAAAAAAACACAAGTGTCCATGAGAATTTACCATTTGTTCATGCTGACTTGGCATATTTTTATGGTCCTAATTGAACTAGATTGTTATTAGATACGCAACTCTTTATACATCATTGTTCTATTTTGCTGTGTTATTGAATCGTCGTGTTTGACTACTTATTTACCGATTGTTGAAACACAGCCTAGTTCGTTGATAGTTTTATGTAGTTCTGTGTGCGGGGTCAGATTATTCATCAGTTTAAGCCGTCAAGTTTCTACCTCCATAATTATGCGTGAAAGACATTTTGTGTAGGAATAGTTAAAGGTAATTTGAATTCTAATTCAGCAAGATACAGCTCCAGCTAGAGTAAATTTTGCAGTAAATTTTTATATAATGGACAACTCTCTTAAGTTAATGTTCAATGTCGATTACCAAAACCAAAAATAGAATTCGAAATATATATTTCTCAATATCAGGAATTGATATTAATTTGGTAGATGAAAAATTTCTAAATTAATAAAAGCGATTGAACAATCATTGATTGAGCTTGAAGTAAACACCAATCCAATTGTATTTAATTAGTCGTCGAACAACAACAAAACTACCGCCAGTCGCTATGTTGTTCGACGACTGGTTAAAAACAATGGGATTTGTGTTTACTTCAAGATCGAAAACTTGATTTAAAGATTTTTTACCACCACCTATGCAATCAATGATTGTTTAATCATTGATTGAGCTGATGCCAATAAAATTCATATATATATATATATATATATATATATATATATATATATATATATATATATAATTCATGCAATAGAGAAGAAAATTTGTAATATTTTCTTAAATGTGTTGTATATTTATTTTTTCTGTACTGAAAATCGCGCTCGTAAAATTTAACTTAACTATTAAACACGTAAGATAATTTGTCAAACTAATACAGTGGATAATAGCTATAAGACTTCAACAAAGGTTTCGATCAATACGGCGCAAAGAATTTATCAAAATTATCCAAAGTTGAAAAGGACACCTATGAAAATTGGTTCAGCTATATTTTAGTGGCCCAAAAACTTAATCTTTTTTAAACATTTTACATTTTGTACATGTTCAGTCCAATTGTAGATAACATTATATTGAGGTACCTATCAGAATTTTTTTCATAACATTACCGATTATATAAAATGCTGCGCCTAAAATAACTGTCATAAAATAACCGTGATCAAAAGATATCAAAATTCAGATTTGTATTCAATGAGATTGCTAATACAAAAAATTCAATTAGGGTGGTAATTCGCAGTTAGAAAAATAAAAGCGTGATCAACAGTCACGATTGCTTTATGCGTAATTATGAAATGACGAAGTAAAATATAAGAAATTTTCTTGGCAGATTTAACTTAATGAAAATCGGATTGCGAAAGTAATTGGAATAAACGAAGCCGTCGTATTTGGCTTTCTTTGAAAATCAGCACTTCATTCGTTAATATCGTATATTGGTAATGTAACTCATTATTTAAGTAGTCTTGGTGGAAATGCAGGAATCAGAGTGAATCTGACGCATCACATTGCTATTACAGATGACGTAGGATTCCTTAACTCTCTTGTTTATATTTTATTTGTCATACTTTGGCCTCTTCATTTTGGCCGCCTTCTTTGTGTCTATACCAGAAAAACTTTGGAAGGCATGATTAAATGGCCATCGAAGTGGCCTCTGGTAAAGGCACAAAGTAGGCTACCAAGATTAATTGGCTGAAGATTGACAAGTAAAATAAGCGCAGGCAGGTAAAGGAATCCTGAGCCATCAATATCACAAACAACAACATTTTACCTATGGTTGATTGTGCGGGTGGTGTTAGCAATTCTTTAAATCAAGATTGCGAGCCTGAAATAAGAAAGAATCCCATGAAATTGTACGACTGGTTTGAAGCAATGGGATTGATGCTTATATCAAGCTCGCAAAATGGATTTAAAGAAAGGTTAATAATTTTTGGACTCAGCTATCTAGTTTATTAAATAGTATAAGGTAGGATGCTAGGTTTTTTTGTAAAATATTTAGTAGCAATAATTTGCTCTAACTTGTAGCATAAACATCAGAAAACAATTGGATTCACGTAATCCCTCACAATTGTGAAAAATTTCAGAGCTCCTGAAAACATCGCAAAATTTATTTGGTTTACTCAGTGGATAAGATGGCGTGCTAAAAGATTTGAAAGTGCATAATTGTTTATTTAAAAAAAAACAATTTATAAAATCCACTGGATTTGAATTTTGATGTAAGGAAGTGGTAGGCTTAGTTTTTGCAAATCTTTCATTCGTTCTGACAGCAGTATTTTTTTACATTTATCGTTCAGTAAAGTTAAGGCGTTTCATCGTTATTGTCGAATAAATATTAGTCATAATCCAACAAGTATGTCGCACGTATGTATTAGGTGTTGCGAACCTAGTTAAAAATTAGTTCAGTTGTGACCAGAAGGATAAACCAAACCAGTAAGCACGAAACGAATGTGAATGAGATTACACTTTTCATTCATGCTGTCTTTGGTTTATCCCTCTGGTCACAACTGAACTAATTGTTAGCTAGGTTCGCAACGCCTAATACATACTTGCATATATATTAGTTCTACGCAACAATCAGCATTTAACTGTTAAATATTTAATTCAATAATGTCATGCTTACCGCGAAATGTGATAACTGATATCGATCAAGACCCGAGTGTATGTATTTATTGGAGTAATAGGTGTTCAGAAATAGTTTTAATTCTCAATTTCGGTGAACGATAGCATAGATTGATATCCATCATGTTGGTACCTTGTACCAGCTCGGAAACCATAGTGTTAGTAACATATACCTTTTCGTTACTATAATGCTGGTATCGGTTACTAACGCAATAGCCACAGTGTTAATATCATTTACAGACTTATAATATATTATATAGAATGTGTTAGTGTCGAATTTGCATTGTCGAGTCTTTATATAATGTTAGCTACTCTACTGCAGGTTTACAAATTCGTCTATGAGATTGTAGCGTCCTATAATCCCACATTCCTCCCCCAAGTATATCATGGTTAAAGGGCGTAATACCGGCTTCCACTGATGAGTCGCCAGTAAGCACGAAACGAATGTGAATGAGATTATATTTTCCGTTCATGCTGTCTTTGGTTTATCCTTCTAGTGACAACTGAACTAATTTGTTACTAGATTCGCAACACCTAACACATACTTGCATATATATAGTAGTTCTTCGCAACAAACAGTATTTAACGGTTAAAGTATTTTAAATTCCATTTACGTACAGCATTTCCATATTTATTCTTAAAACCAGTATATGCACTCACTTTCTTTTCAATCTGGCTGGGAGGAAGAAATTAGGCTGACTGGCTGCAAACTCAAGCTATTAGCCAATTTAAATATGCAATCGTTAAGGCGATGACAACGCGGGTATATTCCAACTATCTATTTGGATCGTCAACTTTAGAAGTCAGAATTGTCATGACTGGGATTTGTATCCCAGAATCGTGCAAGCTATCCTCTGCGCCAATGATGTAACAGATTGCACAACACTGTCGGGCATGTGATAAATTTTACTACCTATTTTAATCAATACGTTTGAAAATTTCAATATGAATATATACCTTCGTTATATTTTACCGTTCATACAATTCTTCTACGTGTTTAGACTGATTCGTTAGATTCGTTGCCTGCCTTTTATCCGTCATGAAACATAGGGTAATATTCAGTATTAGATCATATTTGACACGTTAATTATCGTAGCGTTAGTTATTCTTATCTTCGCCGTTTTGGTAAACAATTATGACTAAATATAATTAAAATTTAATTGTCTTTTTATTCAGAAGATACTACGCTATATAAACGGCCTCTGGAATGATCTCGCATTTTAGTAATCTTTCAGTTTGCATAGTCGTGTTTACGATTCGTTTCGGGTAGACCTGCCAACATTTAGTTGCCTGTGAACAAATCACATCTATTTATGATCCATAAATACCAAAATCAGCCGAAATACTATTGTATAAATTTTATATACCTGATTTCAATGTTAGGTCTCTAATCAGTGAATTCGATTGCATAATAAAAATCAATCAGTTTAAATAAAAAGTTTATTTTACTCTATTATTGAATCGATTTTTCACTCCTCAATCTCGAACTAATTTTCTATCCTATTCAAAAAAATCATTTATAGGCCAGCAAATTTTAAAAAATCATAAAACTTTCCCATTTAAGAATTACGAAACGCCTTATTAAAAGTTCCATTAATGAACAGTTAGCCACTTATTATTATTATAATCAAGGTTGCGGTCTTGATATAAACACATGACCCATTAATTACTTACATATGTCAGTATAAACTAAGAATTGTATAGTGTAGAAAAGGCAATTCATCCAGTAGACCGGTTTCGTCCTCATTGTGAACTCATTATGTACTTGCCAGAATTTGCCGCCGACAGGATTCGAACCTGGGCACGTCTGCTTCGGAATCTGTTGCTCTAACCACTGAGCCATCCTGCCGCACCACTTGCCTTATAAATTGTTTTTTACCTGTTTGTAACGATTAAAGTTTCACTTTCTAAATGTATGCTTCATGCCTAAATATCGACCAAACGATAAAATGTGCGCAATTACCTGATACTAGATTTGCGTAGCAACGATAATGTTATATGTGACCAAAGCTTCTTACTCTAAATTTTTCAACATATATTTTTGAGTACCTTCTTCAGCCGACAATATGTATAATCAAGTAAGAAATTTTAAATTGCCAAGTAAGAAATTTTGTTAGATCAACTTTAATTTTATTTTTAGTATTGAAGAAAACAATTGTACAATACTGGGTATTAGATATTTATCTGATCCTTGTTCTGATTAACAGGTGATTTTGCCCAAGTCCCCTTACATTTGGCGAATTTTCGGAAATAATTTCCAAATTATCTTTTCAGTCGACAGCTCATCAAACGAAATTAGAACAAATTAATGAATCAATCGTAAATTTTCATTTAAACCGCATCAATTGTACTTACGATTTGGTAATCAAACTAAAGATATTGAAAATTTACTATATAGGAACGATTCACGTATATGCGTGTGTGTATTATAGATAATTGCGCAAATAAGTACATCCACCTAAGCGAAATTACAGTGGCAGAACGTAAACTCAACCGTGCAACGTGGTAAATGAAGAAATTACGATTGACAACATTGGTTAGTAGAGAGGGCAAAATAAAAAATGCACCATTAATTAAAATTATGCTAGGAGAAGTGATGAAATGTAAACAAAATAAAATAACTTATTAATCATTTCTGGTGCTATTACATTTCGACAATAATCATTAATACTGAATGTTTCTTAAAATACGCTATTTTTCAGTTTCCTATGTTTTATATTTATTAATTTAAGGCTTACTATTGTCTATGACGTTAAGCTGACAAATTCTATCGGAAACATATGATTGATGTGAAATTAAAAATGATCTCAATATAAGTTTCCTTCCTATGAAGTTCTCTTTCTAACTTCGAACCATTTCTAATAAATAAAACATCCAATTACGAAAATTCACCCGCTGACTTATTTCCAATCGTAGATTTTGGTTACATCATTATATTGGTTATGATTATGAAATTGGCCATAACGTAATCACCACGGTTTTAAGATCAGTTATATATCATCCAAAATCCCTAGATACAATTTGAACATCATTGGTGATATACATAAAAGATATTCTAGACCAAAGCGTTTAGTTGAAAAATCACTGATTGCACGAGTGGTAACAGTTTCTTTTAGTTAAACAAAAATCTCATTGTATATAACCAATCGCACAACATAGTAAAACTACCGTCAGTCATATGTACTGACGCGTATCGGAATTCCATGATCCTCGTGAGAGCACAACAGAAAACTGATTGACAAGAATCATATCGCTAATCATATATAAGTTATGGAAAATCAGATATGTGGCTCTTAACTTTACCGAAACATTCAGCTGTACAGTTACTACGCAGTCATGAACATGAACCTTTTTCAGTTTGCGCAAATTTATATATATATTTATATAAGATATATAATTAATCAATCATTGATTGCGCGTGTGGGGACGAAAATTATTTAAATCAAGTTTGCGAGCTTTAAGTAAACACCAGTCCCATCGAGTCTAACCAGTAGAAATAAATAATGGAACTACCGTCAGTCACACATACTGACGCATTTCGACTATTCATGATAATCACGACGGCTTAACTTATATGTGAATTGCAGTTTGATCCTCGGTAGTCAGATTGCCGTCGTGCTTTGATCATATACATGGGAGGTCTAAATGCGTCAGCACGTGTGATTGACTGTAGATTTTTCAGCTGTACGACCGGTCAGATACAATGGGTTTGGTGTTTATTTCAAACTCAAAAAATTAAATTAGAAAAACTCCTAATTTGCTTGTAAAATTATTTCCTAAATTTCACATAATTAAGGAATATTCACTTGCTCATAATTTCTATAATTTGCCAGGTTGAATAATTACTTCAATCTAATATTAACAGACATGTTAATAAATCTAATTTTGTACATTATTATGCACAGACAGTGCATAAAATTAATTGGGATGATTGTTAACGCATAACGATATGCAATAGTAACAGAACGACGAGATTGAACAGGGATTTTTTGCAAATAAAGTCGAAAGATAATATTACAAATGTCACAACTGTGGATAAATCGCTAGGCTCCATTTGGAACACAGCACTAACTAATTGTAGAAAGCGACGATTGCACAAATGGGAATCGGAAATTGGCTTCAGCGAACTTTATTTATTTTAGCGTGAAATCTCACTTAAGACTTTTAGTTCGCTTTCATTTGATCATTTACTCTGACATTTTTTTTCTACTAGAGTGTTTGTATACAATTTCCCCTCCCATAACCATTGGGATCATCTTTAATTCCGTCACTTCGCATTGTAAAAATGAAAAAATAGTCTGACGCGTACAAACTTTAAATTAAAATGTAGTCACTGTGGTTAAACTTAGAGTGTGTAATTTATTACATTTAAAAGTGAATACTTCGCAGTAGTGGACGTACACCCACTCATACATAAGCGACACGCATCTATCTAGTGGAACGTCAATCTCTATTAAGAGATTACAGTGTAATTGAAACAGCTTAAATGAAATTTCACACTTACTTTATTATTTTGTCTTTATACTATTTGATGAGCTATGAATCGACGAACAAAATCGAAAATATCTTTCTAATGTTCTTCAGTGAAAATCACTTGCTTGTCAGAACAAGAGTCAATTGATTATACATTTAATTTACTGATTTTTATTAAAGAATTACTGTTGCTTAACAAGATGACCAGGCGTTACGTAAGTGTGCATGTGTCTAGCGATTTAAATACACTAATGTTGTATGTAATTATATAAACACGGTCTCCATCTAAGTGAACCAAACTCATCGGAGTAAAAATGCAGAAAGTTTAAAAAAACACATTGTTGTGCATAACAGGGCCAAGTGATAAATTTATTCCCTGTGGCGCAGAGTGTTTCATTTAGAATCATCGTCTGTCAGTTTTGCAATGCACTAGACAGTTACACGTCTTAGTTCTTTTGAAATAAGTTTAAATTTACTTTACAGTTTGAAATAAAGCCATTAAGATTAGAAGGGCGGATTAATACAATATTCGATAACGAATTAATTAAATCATGTCAAGATATATTTGGACACGTTAAAATATAATTATTTTGGTCAAGGCCAGAAATGAGAGTTTGTGAAAAACCTGGTCAAACAAAGCATACATTTAAAATTTGTTTCACTAAACTATGCATACGTTTATATATAGTGGTTAAAGGGCGTAATACCGGCTCCTACTGATGAGTCGCCAGTAAGCACGAAACGAATGTGCATGAGATTATACTTTCCGTTCATGCTGCCTTTGGTTTATCCTTCTGGTCACAACTGAACTAATTTGTTACTAGGTTCGCAAAACCTAATACATACATGCATACGTTTGCTGCAACAAAGGTATGGCATGAAATAAATATAAATAACCAGTGTTGGTTTTAATCTCAATCTACGGAAAGTTATTGCCAAAGTTAAAATAAAAATATGATTTCAGATTCCATTTTTAGGTTCAGGTCGTGGTTATACGTTTAGAAGTCAACCAGCTGATAATAGTACCTTTCGGTCCTGTTGCTCACTTGCTTAATCGATTGCCTTGGTGAGAACTTGCTGACTCTTCAAAACATTCTCGTTTTGCTAAAGAGGTATTTTTAAAGAACAATTCGTCGAGAAGCAGAGTCTTCTTTGACGCTAACTCGGTTTAGATGTTTTCACCCACCAAACTCGCAATCAATCATTGCTAAACGGAAGAGATTGTAGTTTATCTCACACAATAACTAAAACATGTTTTCCAGTTAAAAGGAGAGCATCCATCTGTATGAAAATTATAAAGCATATATTGCTCTTATATATTAGTTATTGCGTAACTTATAACAGATTAGTTTAACCGGAACAAGAAGGATAAACCAAAGACAGCCTTAAATAATATTCTAGTTTTATGCATAAATGCGCTTTGTGTTTACAGGCGACACATCAGTAGAAACCTGTCTTAAGCTCCAAACGCACTAAAAATTTGGTAAAGCTGAGTTGGATTATTAGACAGTCCGTTCTCTGCCTGTTAATGCCAAATTTTTATACCGTTATATTCCTTTTAGAACAGATTGGTAGCTAGCTATGTAATGCCTAACAAATAATTGCTTGTTTCTTAATTTGCTGCAAAAAAGAATATATATAACTACTATATGTTTCGTTGAATGATGTAATGATTACCAAGGAAATGTGATAAATCGTGGTCATAGTATAGGGCTTTGCTGGAGTAGCTTGTGTTAAGAATGTTTCTATTTCTCAGATTTTGTTTAAGTTACATTACCCCAACAATGATGGCTTTGGTTCACATTGAAGTCAATGTATCTCAAAAACCAATATGCTGCTAACTTTTGCAGGATCGTTATGCATGATATATGGTGAGTTGGTTTTGAAATCGTGTTGCTAAATGGTTTACACAAAGAAAATCTCATTACTATTTGAATACGCATACGTATAGGAGTTTGTATCGCCCAACAACTCAATGTTTCCTGGCCAAATATATAGTGCGTAAAATGTATGCAAGACTGCTAGAGGTGAGAGCCGCATATCTAATTTGCTTTCCATATATATGAAATGCGGTTTGATCTTCGTTACTTAATTTGCCGTCGAATTCTGATGATGATCATGTAAGGTCGAAACGCGTCAGTGCGTTGCGACTGGCGGTAGTTTTGTTATGTTGTTCGACGACTGGTTAACTACAATGGGATTGGTGTTTACTTCAATCTCGCAAACTTGATTTAAATAATTATTACCACCACACGCGCAATCAATTATTTTTTAATTGTATTGTCTATATATATGTGTGTCTGGCGAATGCTACAAACAGCTAATGTTCGTGTCTGCATAGAAATTGTGCAGCCGACATTTGCTGTCACGTGCAGTGTATGCAAGACTACTAGGGGTGAGAGCCGCATATATAATTTTGCCTTCCATATATGTGAATTGCAGTTTGATCCTCGCTAGTCAGTATGCCTTCGTACTCTGATGATGATCATGGAAGTTTGAAACGTGTCAGTGCGTTGCAATTGGCGGTAGTTTTGCTATGTTGTTCGACGACTGGTTAAATACAATGGGATTGGTGTTTACTTCAAGCTTGCGAACTTGATTTAAAAAAAAATATATAGCGTTTTTGGGACGTAGTGCCAGCCCCTACTGTTGAGATGCAAGTCAATACAATTTAACAATAATTGATTGCGCGGGTGGTGGTAACAATTATTTAAATCAAGTTTGCGAGCTTGAAGTAAACACCAAACCCATTGTATTTAACCAGTTTTCGGCTGGCGGTAGTTTTGTTATGTTGTTCGAAGACTGGTTAAATACAATGGGTTTGGTGTTTACTTCAAGCTCGCAAACTTGATTTAAATAAGAGATGCAAGTCAGACAGAAGCACACACTGACATGAGATCATTCCGTTTGACGTATTATTCAGGTTCTATTTTAACAATTTTTTTACTAGTTTTGCAATGACTAATACATAATCGCTGACACATTTCATCTTATCAATGAAGAATATCTACATATATTACTGCTGTTGTAATTGAGCAAAGTAATACGTGTCTCCTTCTTTAATTAGTTAACCGGCTACTTTTAGTCAAACGTATTTGTTTTATGTCTGTTTAATTAAATATTTTTAAATAATTTTTTATTTTAAAAATCGCATTATCAATATAAAACTTAGTGATGCTTTGAAATTATTACTATTATTATTATTATTATTATTATTATGTGTGTGTGTGTATTATTATTAAAATAGGTGTTCAATTGCCTTGCAAACTTAGCCAGCCACCGAAGATGGCATAAACCGAAGCAGACAACACTGTGTTCCTCCTCGACATCGTCCTCCAAAGCGCCATACTCATCGTCATTGCCTTCATCTGTAAAACAGCAGAGACATATACCTTTTACGGGCAAGGCTCCGGGAAACTGCAACGATTCTGGGAACGGTAACTTTGCCAACAAAACTGTAAATAATGGTGGTCTTATAAAGTTTGGCAACGGGCAGCATAATAGTGCATGGATTCATTCCAAGAAGTTAAAACAATCACACAACAATTTTCATCTTTTGACAAAGTTTAAAAACAATAGCCATTTCTTTCAAAGTTCGGATCTCACAGACAGTAATGACGTAATGTCATCTGAATGCATAGATAAACAACGTAACAGAATAGAAAGTGAGCAGAACAACTCGACAAATGTAATGAATAGGAATGAGAGTTGTTTTGAGTCACTTAGTACAAGAAATAACACATTGTTACCCATGTCTATGGTTAAAGGAGAACATTCTACTCATAGCGAAACTTTACAACAAAATAATAATGATTTTACTGGTAATTTGTTAAAAGAAAATGAAGCATCAAAAGATCGTTCCAGAAAACAATTTAACGAAAACTTCAGAAAGGACTTGGAATTCGTTCCGAACCAGTCATATTATAACGAAATTCTTCTCCAAAATCTACCTTATATTGGAGCATATGCTAATGCGATTGATTCAATGGATGATATATCGCGACAAATAGCAACGAGTGGTCTGATACCTGGTTCAGATTTTTTCACGAAAAGGTCTTATTTGGAACTATTGAACCCAATTCCTCGAAGGCAACAAATTAATGAATGGAAATTGAGTGAACAAGAATTTCCTGAAACTTCAACAAATTTCCGCCAGGAGCATAAAAATCATCTTTTAGTAACAAATTCACAACAACAAGAAAATGATAATGACCAAAATCGAAAAGAGATCTTTAATTTTGATAATACTGGTGCCGGTCAAACACAAATACATTCAACTCTGTTTGACTTCACAAATCCTTCACATCGGGATGTGTTGAGGGAAAGTCCGAAGGCGTTCGATTACAGCCCTACTCAGTCTGATACCTGCAAATTGTCTGCTCTCACGTGCCGAAATATAAATGTATCAACGAAAGATGTATTTGACATGTGTCCAAATAATGGGAAGAGTAATGTGAATTTGTCTCATAAGAGTTTCTCTCGTGAAGACGACATTGTCTCTTGTGATGCGAAATTCACTACCACAAAAAGTGTTAATGACCAATTTTGTAAAGTACCAAATTTAGTGCGAAACGGGAATGATTCATCAGAGGTTCATTTGAGTTCTGTTACTGGTACTAATAAACAAACATTGACTTCTCCTACATCGTTCATTGAGGTGAATTCAGCTAACCGTCCCTGTGAATCCAATACTTGTTTGCCAGCCTTGGCCAAACGGAGAGTTGTAAATGTTAGCGAAGACAATTTATTCGATCAAAAGGTTCCAAGTCACGCCATGCATACTCTTAATGGTATACCAAATAGTTTTAATCCGAGCAGCACAAATATGATGCTAATGATGAATATAATGTCGTCCACATTTAACAGGAGCACCTTAACTGACGCTGGAAGAGTGAACACAAACGCGCCGGCCTCTGCGAATTCATGGAACGATGTTGAAAACTGTAAACGTCAAACATTCAACGAGCCAACTTTAAAACAGTTCTTTCCAAAAATGCCTTTTGTAAACAACTTTAAAGATTTACCATCATGTGGTGAAGAATGTGTTAAAGGTAGAAATGAGGCAAAATGCGAAGACGCAAAGAAAGAATATATTGACGGTGATGTGGAGTCAAATTCGAAAACATTTAATGATGTTTTGAATGAAGTAAAGTTCATGATGAATTTAAAATTTATTGAGCAATTTTATCGTAATCTATCCAATCAGTTACCGTTTATGAGGCAGACGAATTCCGAAGAAATTGATTCCAACGTGCAAAGTTCATTTGTATCCGAAGCATCGTCATTGAAAAGGAAATATAACATTAAAAAATCAAGCGTAAATTGTTGTTCAACAGACGGAAGTTCTATTCTAGAAAACTTCGATTTTTTTAATACCCAAGCAAAGGCAGACAACGAAAACGCAAAAGTTAAAAGTGATCTTCCGTTAGGATATTTAAGTTTAAATTCTATTAAAAAGAATAAAAAAGAGATAGTCAGTAAAGATGAAGCGAATACACCAAACAATATTGGGCCAGAATTAGTTTCTGACAAGCTTTCAACTCAAATCTCTTATGATTTATTGATAAAAATGAAAAAAAATCCCAAGATGCACGAACGATGTGGTAATGAAGTTGACCTTGTTCAAGAAACAGAGAAAAGTGAATTTACTTCACAAATACTTAGCCAGAATAATGACTGTTCTAATATGAACCTTCGTATGCCAATGCGCAGCTGCGAATTGAAAAATGATGCAGTGTGCATTGAGTTGGACGAAACAAAGGACAGTGATCAAAAAGCTCACCAAAGATTACCATCTTTAGTGGAAAGTAGGTATTCAAAAAGATACGAAGGTAAAAATTTAACAGAGGTGGGTAGTAAAGAAGGAGACCATGAAAATGGCTGGTTTAAATCAATATCAGCAAATATGCCTGACTTTGCCCAAGAGAAGCGCATTCACAATGAGCGTGCAAGTTCACGATGTGAAAAAGCAAACAACAATGATGAAGCAGTAAAGCAAAGTTTGGCACTCGGAGACAGCAATGGAGATATTAAGAGATTAACTTACGAGCCGTTACCTCTAGTTATTGATCGGAAAAGCAATCACCCATCGAGTTTTTCAAACGAGAGTAAACTAAGTAACTTTTACATGGAAGAGCTGCTGTTAGATGATGTGAATGAAGGTTTGAAGAATTTAAGCGGAAATAATGATGAAAAAGTTTTGCCTTTTAATTGCCTTACTAAAAAATTAGATCTGAATTCAAGTGGAAATGCAGGATTTTCTGAAGAAACGTTTGAAAGCTATGCTGAGAGAATAAGTACTGAATTCCATTATTTGTCTAAAAACCGAGTGGAATTCGATGAGCATGTACTCGGGCATTTATGTGATTCATAATCCCCGACGGAATGTTTATACATGTACACATGGCAGAACCTCTAATATCTGTGAACGCTTAATGTTCGATTTACTTAAATAATGCTGAGCTTCTGAAGTGAAACGAGAAGCCGACAATTTTCCACAAATTCCTTATAGAGAAAACTGAAAATTTCGGAGCATATTAGTATCATATGAGAATTGATTGTATTAAAACTGTTGTTGAAAGTGCCAAAGGCACGGTTTCTGAGTTTAATGTATAATCATCAGCAATGGCCAAAAATCGCCTTGTTATTATTAAATTATATATCGATAATAGATTCAATTTGACTTACAAACAACGCAAATGGATGAAATTAATATATTGGCCCCAAATCATTTACAATACATAGTAGAAATTGATGGAGATGCAGATGACACCAAACCCTGTCTTTTATTGATAGAATAGATGGAGTCAAAAATACAACAATTTCAATCTTTGTTAAAAAACAACACGTGATCAAATTATGAAATTTTAATCGTTTAAATTGACTGCATTAAAATATTTTAGTTATTGTTGTTATGAACAAAATTTGCATAATAGTTTAAATAAAGCACATCCAAAAGGCCATGTTTTCGGTCTCATATATTAACATTTCGATAAAGTCCACGAAGATTTGTTTCTAGATAATGCAATTGATTCAGTTTTTCACCGTGTAATGCATTGTATAAACTTATCATTTTAAAGGCGATTTGTGCTAAACTCATCCTTGTTGCAGTTAAACAACAGTTTGTATAATTCTTCAATAATTCATACAGCGGATGAGTTGCATGACTCTGAACCAAACGCTTCCCGGTTCAAATATGTGCGGTATTAATTCTGAATGCTAATGATGAATACGCAATAATAATGAAACAAATCTAGAAACTGAACTGTTTTAGTATTATGCGTCGTTAAATTAATTACGACACCGAACGAATGCTCATATTATTCCATTAAACTTAAATTCAATATTGCTTTACAAGATGACATGATGTCAATTTTACACTGACAGGTTGAAGATAGTTTGTATTATCGTTAGGGTGGTTTCGATACCAAAGAAGATCAACCTTAAGTAAAGAATGACCATAAAACTTAATTTAGTTTAAAACTGAAATTTGTCAACTGTTTCCGGTTTCAGTTACATACTGAACACATTGGATGACGGAATCAAATGTCCTCCGGTTGTAATCTCAGCCACCGTTACTCTGGTTAATAATGATGCTTGTTTAAAAAAGGAGACACCGGTCTAGTAGGTGAAATGTATTTTTTATCATTTGCAAGGTGTGTTTTTGATCAAATATCGATTTCTATTGTACCCTTCCTGTGTGCAAAAACAAAAGGAAACTTTATCAGATATAAGAAAATTTTCTTTCGCATGGTCTTCTCAAATATCTACTAATGAATATATCTTTATACATAAATTGGAAAGAAAAACAAGATAGAAATATGTGAACATAGAGAGAGTGTGAAAAATAGAAACCAATCAAATTGCGTGCGTCACATCCAATTCAAGCTCAATGCTTGTACGTGCTTCTTCTGCTTACATAAATCCGGCTGCAATTTGTTTATCCTTATTAACGTAGTGCACCGCACAAGACAGCACATTAAAGCAACGGCAAAGGCGCTCGCAAACCAGCTATCCGATGAAAGCAGAAGAAGCACATACAAACATTGAGCTTGAACTGGATGTGACGCACGCAATTTGATTGGTTTCTGTTTTTCACACTCTCTCTATGTTCACATATTTCTATCTTGTTTTGCTTTCCAATTTATATATAAAGATATGTTCATTAGTAGATATTTGAGAAGACCATGCGAAAGAAAATTTTCTTATATCTGATAAAATTTATTTTTGTTTTTGCCCACAGGAAGGGTACAATGAATTTTATTAAAGCTCGCATTTCAAAAAAAATATCGATTTATTTAAAAACAGTGTTATTGATTTGTGATGAACTAGTATTTGCGTTATTCACGTGTTAAGCACAATTGCATATTACTGTTATACGCATATGACAAAGAGGTCATATTCCAATTTTCATGCACAATAATAAAATGGTTTCAAGGTATACCGCCAGCTAATACATTTAAATTACTAGAAACACGAAAAATACATTTAAGTTAAAATTAGCCTTTTAGTTATGCTATCTGGGCTATATAATCGTAGCAATTTATTAATCTAACAGGAAATTAGATAGGTGGTCAATTTTTTAAATTAAATTTGAACAAAAATTGCTTAATTACTTGCATTCCATTTGAGTTTCTTGATGGTGGTAAGGTAAAGTTGTTGAACGTTTTCCAAACTAGTTCTTTTGAAATAAGTCTTTGAAGAAAAATGTTTTGTGCAGCACCAATATTGACTGCATTCATTTCCGGTCAAATCACTTTTACATGAGTCAAATCTTTCTTCGATTAAAACTGCTTTAAGTGAAACGGCGAATCTCTTGCCTATTTCGTGCTATAAGAGAAAATGTTTTCTTTGATCATTCTTATTGTGCTTTCAAATACATAATTCAATTCGGGATAAGAAGAGAACAATTTTAATCCGGGCATCAATTTGCTCATTTTAGAAGACCTCTCTTTGTAATTTCATTAGCATGTTTATTGACTAATAAACATTTACTTCTTCATTGATCCTTTTTTAACATGCGTTATATTTTACTTATCGTTTTATTTTTTAAATTCATACCAAAATTTCGCTTTTCATTGTACCTAACCAGACATACAATATAACAAACTACTGTTAACCAACGTACTGGCACGTTTCAAACTTCAATGGTCATCACCGAAGTCAGGACAGGAAACTAAATAATAATGCATTTATAAGGAGAGTGAAATTAGATATGCGACTCTCGACTGCAGTGAACTCACATATTCCATACTTACCTGGACATTTCGGCTGGCAAATTTGACACTCTTGAATGTTATCGTGACTTAAGCAGTCAATGATTTCTTGACTATAAACAATGTACATATAAGGCGAAAGCTGTAAAATGTTAATGTTCCTGACTGCATAGAAATTGTGCACCCGACATTTTGAGTCAAGTGCAATGTAGACGAAACTACTAGAGGTGAGAGCTTCATATATAATTTTGCTTTCCTTTTATATGGATTGCGTTGTGGTCCTTATTAACCAATTTGCTGTCGTGCTCAGATGATGACCATTAAAGTTGTGTGACTGTTAAGATATAAAGGGATTGGTATTTATCTTAAGATAGCATACATGATTTTGAAATTTATTATAACCATTCGAACAATTTTTTATTGTTGAACTGATTACAAATGATATTCACTGGATAACTCCGTAAAATTATCTGAATTTTAAATATTACATCTTCGGAGACAGATTTTAGTCCATTAATTTGAACCTTGTCGGAAATAGCTACTGCAAAAATTTGAATTAAAACCAGTGACGCATAACTAAATTGCTAATCGATTAGAACGTTAACAGACCGAAATGTAAAAAAGTTGTCATATCAAACTCATTCATAAGTTTATTCTTCTCACTTGAATATCCATAATTTAGCAGCGAATTTTGGCCAGTTTTTCACTCAGTACCACAAGCAGCTACTGGCAGTTTCTTGATCAGACGTAAAAACGTAATGAAATTGAAAGGAAAAAATAAATTTCACACCTGTGTAATAGTTGTTTGAGAGATTGATTACAAAGCTGCTTCGCAATTGTTTTATTTCCAATTGCTGGCCTGAATAAATAAGAATTCTTGATTATACGTATCAATCTCAGGTAAAAAAGTAGATCGTTGTCCAAACACGTATTTATTCAACTGTGAATAATTTACAATCTGGTTGTAATTTATGAGAAGTTTTTGAACTCAGTTTATCGGTGCTGAATACTAAAACATCCAAAGGTGATGTAGAATTTATTTTTATTTACAGAATTTGTTATTCAACCAAGATTTAAAAATAGATAAAAACCATTGATTATAATTGCTAGTCATTTTGTTATTAATTGTAATATAACATAGAAATAGATTTGGATTTATTTATAGATTTATAACCGATGTTTATTCCGTTAATTACGACACTAAGGTGCTTGAATATTGAGTTAAGTTAACCAGTTGTGACATGCCATGCCTTTGAACGAGCAAAACAGCTAATATGACGCAGACTTGTTTAAGGCTGATAACCTTCATAAAAAAAATTATGTTTATTGCGTAAAGCCACCTTGGTGAATATTCCTAACGTTAAGCGATGTTAATTTATAAATCCATTTAAAAAATGACTGGTTATTTAAATTTTAAAAAATGGACCCTATTAAATATTAACTCCACTCGCGCAGTTAATGACAGCTTTATTAAAAAATAGTGATTTTGCGCAATGTATAATTTAAATAAAACACAAAGATTATAAACAGATTAAAAAGGTAATAGCCTGTTTCATATTATGGTTACTAAGTTAATTTTGCTTTAAGCACTACCTAACTATCAAATTTTTCTAATGTATTATTTTTTGAATTTCTAAGTTGTAAATGTAATCAAAAAGAATTTATTTTAATTTTCGATTGGCCTATATTTATTACTTCAACTGATTTTGACATTAATTTTATCAATTCTATCAAAATTTCAGGCCTATTATTAACATATTAAAATAATTTATGATGTTCCATTATCGAAACAGCTCACTAATTATTTTTTATTCTATGTTTCGACAGTTCATGACAGTCGCCTTTTTTACAAATGCGCCAATTTTAGTCCAAGAACAAATAGAATGATGAAAACACTTGACACTAACAAGCGTCTTTCAAGATAGTTTAACAAACAATGATTTTCTTTATCGTGCAATTACTCAATATATATATATATATATATATATATATATATATATATATATATATATATCGGTTGATCAACGGTTTAGGTCAACGTGAACCATGATTTCCCCATGGATAATACACAATGTGATAGGTCTTCATCTGAAGTCCGTTAATTTGATCCAACTAAATAAGAAATGACCTTAATCAACAGAAAATGAACTTAAAAACTTGTAAAAGATTTATCTCATGAGTAAAACTCCTTACTAGTTTTCTCAGATTCTTTTCCGTGTATGATTAGTACAGCTATATAATCGAGTGGAGATGCATCGCAAAATATGCAGGTTAGTTTACTTTATTGTGCTTTTTTCTCATTCTTTTTTGTTTACCCTTGGCATTCGATTTTGCGCAATTTAAATGTGTGGAATAATAGTTAAACAGTATTACCAGTAATGTAAGTTTTGCTAAACAACCGATTTTCACACAGAAATTCGAGGTATTTCTATAAATTAATGATAAATTCAGCTATTTCAGTGTATTAGTTTGTGAGTAATTACTTATTTTTGTACAATAGACTTATGAATAGAAAAGCATTTAGTTGTTGCTTAAATTTTGCGATTTATTTTCTTCCTGCCAATAAAATTTCACTATTTCCAACGCTGTTTTTACTATCAAAAAACCCATTTATAAATATAAAATTTAATACAATGCATTGAAAGGAATTTTATAAAATTTAAATAAATTTTTCGAGATGGAAAAACGTTTTTTTCTTATTCAATTAACCAATCTTATAATATTATAAAATTACAATCTGTTTTAAGTTTTGAATCTAGTCGACCTTCAAATTTCATCTGTAGATAGGTAGTTTTGTTATGTTGTTCGACGACTGGTTAAATACAATGGGATTGGTGTCTACTTCAAGTTCGCAGACTTGATTTAAAGAATTCATCCGTAGATCACGGCCGGAGCTAAGCAATGTGAATTTAATAATTATTCTTGCATAATGCATTACCTGAGTGACATGATGTTTGCACAATTTCTGTGGCAGACATGGATTTAAACACTATACATACATGCAAACATACATACATATATACATACATACATACATACATACACACATACATACATATATACATACATAAATACACACATACATAAATATATGCATACATACATACGTACATATATTTATATATAATGTGTTGAGAAGCATAAATGAGGACCCAACTATTTAAACAATCTTTGAATTTTTTACTCGCATGATACGTCGGTGCATTTAATGATTTCTGGATTGAATATTGCAAAACATAAAAAGACATTGAAATAATGTAAACTAACTGTGATTCTGTTTTAAGTAAAATCCGCATCTCCTATTTTTTAAACATTATATGATATTTGCAATTTAATTCTCGTAATTAAGATTTAAGTTGTGCTCCGATTATTGAGGTCCATAGTGGAAATAATTCAGTACCTGGAAATCTCAGTTGTTTTGCTTTGTTGGGCGATTGGTTAGAAATGTGATTGATGTTTATTTAAAGTCATAAAACTGGAATTAGTTTATTGATTAAAAAATTTCCCGCTCTAGTTATGATTAAAATCTAAATTCGTGAATTAATCCTAGATCACTCATTTCTGTTTTGGTGAATCAATTTGAGAAACAAATGTACATTAACTCATTACTTCATTATAAAGTAGGCTTAATCAATTAAGTCAAAAGACCATTTATTGCCAGAACTCCATTCGGTTGCTCAATCTAGTACTTCATATAATTAAATTTGAAAAGCAAGAAGTGGTAAGTTTGATTAAATACAACGACGAACAGGAAGTGGAAATTTCAAATGAAGATTCATATTACCCTTTCAATGTTAAAAATGAAAAAAGAAAATTTCATCAGATACACGAAACGATTCTTTCTCATATTCTTCTCAAATATCTATAAATGATTATCCCTTCATATATAAATTGAAAGACCATACAAAATAGAAAAATGTAAACGCGGAGGGCACCACGAATCAATTGCGTGCATCACCTACAGTTCAAACTCAGTGCCTGAATATGCTTCTTCTGCTTAAATAATGCGGCTACAAATTGTTTATCCATAAGGTTTCGTATGGGACTGGCTCCCTTTTGTTATTGCATTTAGTAATTATTTTAAATGCTATGACTGTAGAACATAAAGTGAAGTTTCGATGATGTATTGCTCAAATGCAGTTGCGTATTCACCATTTAATTTAAAACAGGCGTTAAATTTGCAATGTTCTCTCATTCGAGTAATTAACCATCTGGTCGATCGGGATACGTAAGTTGATCGACAGCTTGTGTATGCACATTGGTAAATCAATTATTATTTACCAATATACATGCACAAGTTTTGATCAACTTACGTCGCACGATCGATCAGATGGTTTATTACTCGATTGAGAGAATATTGCAACTTAAACGCCTGTTTTAAATCAAGTGGTGAATTAGTATCTGCAATTGAGGAACACATCATCGAAACTTCAAACGTATGTTCTCCCGAAGTAGCATTTAAGATAATTAATAAATGTAAAAACATAAGGGAGTTAGCCACATGCGAAGCTATTGCGGAAAAGTTTTCCTCTTTTTTAGCTATGTTTAGTCTAAAGTGATCATGTATTATCTATTTTGGTACTTAATCAGATCAACTTTTCAACGCCTATTGCATAATTGCATATATCTGACATATGCTGATGACACTTTCCTTATCGTTAAAGAAGGTGTGGAAATAAGAAACATACATAATGAGTTTAATGGAAAATATTTAGAAATGAAATTTTATTACAATGCAATGAAATCTGTAACGTTTTACCCTCGCAAAAGGACACACTTCATGAGGCAAGTGACTCACATTTCAATTAGTTTTACCAATTTAAAAATTACCGTTATTCCTAAGTTTTAGATTTAAACTTTGTTTTATATAAATGCTTATGGTATAGTTCTTAAACATAATCTTGATTCAATACAGTGTCTGGTGATAGAGAAAAACGTCAGATTAAATATACAGATAATTTTACAGACAATACATGTATCAGAAAGCATGCCAAATAAAGTATTAGCTATGATAAATAATTGGAGAATATAGGTATTTTTAAACCTTCACATCATAAACATATTTCAAATCTAACTAATCACAAAGAAAATCATTCTGAAATACAATTGCATGGGAATCAGGCGGAACTGCTTAATTGTAGCTATCAAACTTAGTAAAGAAGCAGGAAATATTATTATTACTTACGCATTTAAAGAAACGCAATCACTTTCAGAAAAATCGTTGGTTAAATTTGGCATAGCGACCAATATGTTGTCACACGAAAGAAATAAACATTAACCTAATATAGAAGTCAATTGACACAGGAAAGAGTTGAGAAAACAATGTTTTATTGTTCATAGATATTTTATTTTTCAATGTAATTTTTATCGCACACACCAAAAATACTTATTGATATTTATTGTTTGACTTTTCGATCGAAACGCAGGTCGTTTTTTCATATCTGTACTCCTTTTTTACAACATACCAATTTCTACACCACCAAATAACTGTAATTCTAAATCAGAATTGGTTTCTAAATTTGGTTTAGATTTTTATCCATCAATATAAACCTTAATTACTTCATTGTTAGCTTTTATGCGTCTTTTTTAACAGAATATTAGGCATATACATACAAAATAGCCTATATAAAATAATTGCAGACATGAAATTCTGTATCGCCATATGTTAAAAACATTCCTTACGTAATTGAAAAAATCTTCAGCAAGTCATGTGAATATTTATCATTAGACTAGAATTGATGAAATTACAAAGAAAAATAATATCTTAGATTTTTTACAGACTCTTCCATTTTTCGGAGAAGAGACATCAAACATTAACCCAAAAATTATTCTGGATATTTCTTGATTGATGATTTAAAATTCAATGTTCCTCCTGTAAACGCCCCGGCTTCAAGTAAATGCCGTACGACGTTACAAACTCGGTTAAGGTGCTCTGAATAGAGATTAGTTGCTGATATGGGGGCCCTTAAGAGGGCCAGGTAATACGTTCACTTGAAGTCTTCCGAAGTGAAGATGTCCTAGAGCCTTGGGTGGACTCTGGTTGAGATTTGGCTCCCGTGGTTGAGCTGTGATCGCGTTGTGTATGGTGTCATGCAGGTCCTGCACTCAATTGGCTCGTCTCTCTGGTATCTCGCATCAAGACGAGTAGGGATTGACAACCGGTAAAGTGCAATATGCGCTGACAGCCGATCGAGCAAATACGCGAAGCAGGTAGAATGCAAATGCCACAACTGACTTGCATGGTAAATTACCGTGCTTAAATAGCATGCAATGTGTGCTTGCATACTATTGGTTAAACGTCGTTTAACGTGGTTAAACGGCAATTTGCTTTTTTCTCATTGGTGCAACGTAAATAGATTTGAATTTTATTTACGCAATATGTCACCGATTGATTTGTGTCGTTACAACACTTTCCTCTCTGAAAAAAAAGAAAAAATATTCCTCTCTGCGAGGCTAGATAAGAAATGCATGACAGAGTTCGAACCAAGTTAAGGAAAAATATGATGAACCATAAGTGCTGGGCTTAAATATGCTTGTTGGTTGCTTCAACAATGATATGATGCCAGGTAACCACTAGGAATTGCTACACAAATTGTTAGCTCTAGTGGACGGTCATAGCACGTGAGGCAAAATAGAGCAGTGTAAGTTTTTGGAGCCGCAGCGTGAAGATTTCGAGGTAAATCGCCTCTGAATTTGCCAGGTTTAAGATAAAAACCTAAGCAGGTTGGATCGTTGTCAGTGTTTGTATACGACCAAAGGAGCTAAAGTGCTCGACGTTGTGGTCATGGCATTTGTAGTGGTCTTTGTGAAATGGATAAAGTTGAGATATGCATTGAAAGTGGCCTGTACCATGATATGAAGCTGATCACTACTTAGTGTTGCTACACGAAAACGTTAGCAACTAAGTAGCTGGTCATACCAAAATGGGCAGTGTAATGTCATGTGTGAGAAGTACATTATAATGTGAAATATATATACATTAAAATCAAAGGTAATTGCATAAAAAAATGTATACGAACATTGCCTCAGAGGTGGCATAATACCAAAGAACTGTTCAAAAATGCTACACAATTGTTAGCTAAGAACAGGTGGTTATGCCACGTGAGACAAATACTAAAAATTAACGTAAAGTTTAAAAAAAATTTTATAGTTAAATGTTAATGTTTAAAAAAAATTAATTACGCGTTATACAAAGCAGGTTGAGATTGTGGGCAGACGGAGCCTGAGACGTGTGTAGAAGGTTGAACGCTCTCAGGATCAGGTGGTTCGATAAACGGTTTTAACCTGTCTATGCTTACTGATGTCGGTGTAGCGCCTTGCATAATGATGAAGTATTTTGGCTGTTTTAGTAAAATCGGGTAAGGACCGCGATACTTGGGTTGTAGTGGTGCAACAGCAGTATTGTTGCGAACGAGTACTCTCTTGCAGCTGTGGAGCTGTGGGTGAACGAAGACTGGACGAGGCGTGTGTCTCGGCTGCTGTTCGGACATGTTACCGAAATGAAGTCGAAGGCGGGTAGCTTCGTTTTGTGGGTCATCTTGTGCCGGTAGTAGACGTGGGAGCTGACTAGGCAGGCGTAGATCCATGCCATACAAGAGTTGTGACGCAGACGTTTTAATGGATTCTCGAGTACGAGAACGCATGGCCAGCAGAACTAAAGGTAGTGCATCGACCCAGTTGCCATTAATGGACGAGGATGCTAAAGCTGCTTTGAGTTCCCTATGCATTCTCTCTACCATGCCATTAGCTTGGGGATGGTAGGCAGTCGTCTGGCGTAAGATGCATCCCATGTACCGCAAGGTGGTTTTGAAACGATCAGATGAGAAACAAGTGCCTCTGTCCGTGATGACCTCATTGGGAACACCGTAATTGGATATCCATGCAGAGATAAAACCGTTAGTTACTTCGTCTGCAGAAATGGTGCCAAGAGGTAATGCCGCAGGCCACCGTGTAAATCTATCGATCATAGTTAGAAGGTAGCTGAAACCTTGAACCTTTGTCAGATGAACTATGTCGATGTGGACGATGGCTAGGCGAGAAGTAGACCGAAAATGTTGCAACCTAGAACGAGTGTGTCGTGTGATCTTGTTTTTCTGACAAATTGCACACTCTGAGACCCATCGTTTAACATTCTGCCTAAGTCTATGACCCCAGAAACGATCTGTAAGAAGTCGGACAGTCGCTTGGCTTCCTGGGTGAGAAATTGAGTGAATTGAATCGAAAACCTTCCTCTGAAGGCTGGTCGGCAGAACTGGCTTGTTGGGCTGCGTACCCGTGAAGTAAACAATTGGTAAGCCTTCCCACAGACGGCATATGAACTTGGTTGGGTGACGGGCTATTGATCTTTGAATGTGAATGTCACCGCGTTGTTCAGTTCGCAGGAGAGTTGGCGTTAGTGCAGGTTCACTGAGTGCCACGGAGTTGACAGTGAATGGTGACGGCGAAGGTGGTTGTAGAGAGACGTCTGGCCTAGACAGGGCATCTGCAATGAAGTTCTGTTTGCCCTTCACGTGAAAGACGTCAAATTGCCATTCGCTTAGACGAGAAAGCTGTCTTTCCACTCTGGCAGGGTACTTGGCGATAGATGAAGTTGCGTTTCGAAGTGCGCTAACTAGTGGTGCGTGATCTGTGAAAACAACAAATCTGCTACTGCCAATGATGCTGATAAAATGGCGCACTGCGTCGTGGATGGCGAGAAGTTCTCGGCCGAAAGTGTCGTACCTCGTTTCTACTGGTTGGAGAGTACGCGAGTAGAAACTGATAGGCTTCCGAACTCCGTCGATCTCTTGTTCCAAAGTGGCTCCAATAGCGAATTCAGAAGCATCTGTCGTGAGTAGAAATGGCTTTTCGAAATCTGGATGCGTTAGCATTGTGGCATTTGCTAACGAGTTGATGGCAAGTCGAAGTAATTCCTCGTCTTCGGATGACCAAGCAATGATGGAATTCTTGCTCAGTCCTTTTCGGTTCCGCAGGTGCCTGCACAAAGGATAAAGTTGTTTTGAAAGGCCTGGAAGAAACTTGCGATAATAGTTTAGTACTCCCAGGATTTTCTGCAAATCGCTCAAAGTCTTTGGTGACTTGATATTCTTGATTGAATTCGTCTTTGACGGCAACGGTTGAATACCTTGGGCCGTGATACGATGCCCTAAGAAGTCGACGGATGAAGTTGCAATCTGCGTCTTGTCACAGTTGATCTTGAGTCCGTGGTTGGATAAGCGTGAAAGGACATTTCGTAGATGTTTCGCATGAGATTCTAGATCTGGACTGAATACCATAATGTCATCGAGATATGACATACAATAAGCAGAGTCGTCGCGAAGTATGTTGTCTATGAATCTTTGAAATGTCTGAGTAGCACACTTAAGTCCAAAAGGCATGTAAAGATATTCAAAAAGGCCAAATGGAGTGATGACTGCAGTTTTCTCGATATCCTCTGGTGCTACCGGTATGTGATGGTACGCTTGTCTGAGGTCAATCACTGAGAAGAAATTGCTGCCGTTGAGTTTTTCAAGTAACGTGTTGATATTTGGAATAGGATATGCATCAGATTTTGTCACTGAATTTAGCTTACGGTAGTCTCCACAGGCTCTGTACGATCCGTTTGATTTTGAGACTAAGTGCAGTGGTGACGCCCATGAACTTTTCGATGGTCTGATGATTCCCTCTTCCAAAAGCCTTGAGAATTCTTCTTGGGCAGCTTTCAGCTTAGCAGGAGCCAGTGGTCGCTTCTTTAGTGCAATAGGTTGTCCTTCTGTGACGATATGATGCATCGTGTTGGAGACTCGCAGATCGGATTTGTTAAGATCAAAAAGCGATTTGTATTTTCGAAGAGCTGCTGATATCTCTGCTGAATGATGCACTGGGGTTGGCTGAATGACCTGTAACTCCAAACGCTCGGAGGCAAGTGTCCAAAAGCTTTGTTCAAGTCCGGTGGAAGGGTCGATGATCTTTTGATTGGCAAGATCAACAATGAGCCGAAATTTTAGAAGGAAATCAAGGCCTATTATATTATGTGAGACCTTGGCAATGATGAAGTTGTGGGAAAATTCACGTCGTAGACCTATGTTGAGTGTGCGGTATTGGCAGCCATAAGTTGGTATGGGCTCGCCTGTAGCTGTTGCGAGAAGAACGCCTAGCGACATCTCGGCCATTGAATCACCTTTGAGAACTGAGACTGCCGCACCTGTGTCTACGATGTACTCTTCGCCAGTTTTGAAATCAAGAAGGTGCAGAAGTTCGTTTGGCTGTTTGGCCGGGTCATGCAAACAAGTAGGCTGGTGATTGCAACCGGCATTGTCTGTTCGGTTCTCTATGTGAAAAATTCGTCGTGGACGAAAAGAGTCGACAGGGATGTCGGATTGTAGTTGGCTTCTTCCCTGTCGCGCCGTTGATGCTGTTGATGTGCAGAAAGTACGGTCTTCTACTTCCTGCGCCAGACGTTTCCCGATGCTGATGCACCCTTGTACCTGCGGTCTGTTGTCCTTTCCGTCAGCTGTGGAAATTGGCACTCATTCGGAAATTCTTCGGAACGACAAAGACAAACTTGGCAAGCATAAAAAACTTCTGGTGGTTATAACACCAGTTCTTTGGAGCATATTTATTAAATGATTGCGGAGATCTCGATCGCCGCCTACCATTATAATTTGACTTGGAAACGAATTTTGGTCGAGCATTCACATGATTTATCTCCGATTTGGTAATGGCCAGTCCTTCTAGAAGTTTGGCCATGTTCGCCACTGTTCTCTCTAAGGAGGAGATTCTATCATCTTGCGGAGGTGAAGAAAAGGATAATGGATTCACTTTGGGTTCCAAAACCCTATATTCTAACTCACATCTCTCAGATAAGTCATCTATAGAGAGAGTGTTGGGGAGCTGTCTGGCAAAGAGTTTTAATGTTTGGGGAAGATTGTTAATAAAAACAACCTTAGCCTCATGGTCAGAAATGTTGGTTTTATACCAACGTTTCCGTAATTCCCTCAGTATTTCTATGGGGCCAAGATTTGGCATATCTAACTGCGCATATTTGTTTATTATCTGCTCAGTTTCAGTGGGTCCAAGCAAGGATTCTACCTCGTTTTGTAGGCTACCTCGGTTTTGTAGGCCAAAATGGGATTAGGTAGCTTCCTAATGGCCTCAAGCTTAGGATAAATCCGTCGCTGCAATTCAGAAGGTAGTTTAGCAAAAACCTTTGACAGTTTTTGATGACTGTCATAATCAGGAAACGGGGAGAAAGCGGAGTCTACGCGCATAAGAAATAGCTCACTATCTCCATCCCAAACAGGAACATCAATATCTAAAATTGGACCTGACATTTTAACAATCTTACAGGATCTTAAAAGCATAAATTTATAAGCAATATGAAAATGTATATATAAATGTATAAATATATATCGAAACGCTTACCCACAAACAGCTTCCACTGTTGCTTGATATTGTCCAGTACAAAAAACGAACAGAGGCCCGTTGGCCTTTGATAACAATGTATTATTATTTCAACACAGAACAGCGTCACTCCTTCCAAAAAATTGAAATTGTCCTGTAGCGATGACGAACAGAGGCCCTGTTGGCCTTTAGTGCCAATGAATTATTATTTTCAACAGCAAGAATAACACACTGCTTCCAAAATTTGAAATTTTCCTTTAGGGAAGAAGAACACCACAAATTCACGAATATATACCCAACAAAATTTTAGAAAAACCAGGATCAGGGTGTAAAGAAAACGCGAATGTTAGTCGATTTATCCCAAATAGATTTGCACAATCACAGTAAAGAAAACACAAATGTCAATCTATTATTATATCCTCCAATACACACCACGAATATATATATATATATACCCAAAAAATTCAACAGATGACCACGATTTATCCCAAATAAATGAAAAAGTCAATTTTATTTATACCAAAAAAATCAGAACAATAATCACTATCCTGGCGCGGTCGCCAATTTTGTAAACGCCCCGGCTTCAAGTAAATGCCGTACGACGTTACAAACTCGGTTAAGGTGCTCTGAATAGAGATTAGTTGCTGATATGGGGGCCCTTAAGAGGGCCAGGTAATACGTTCGCTTGAAGTCTTCCGAAGTGAAGATGTCCTAGAGCCTTGGGTGGACTCTGGTTGAGTTTTGGCTCCCGTGGTTGAGCTGTGATCGCGTTGTGTATGGTGTCATGCAGGTCCTGCACTCAATTGGCTCGTCTCTCTGGTATCTCGCATCAAGACGAGTAGGGATTGACAACCGGTAAAGTGCAATATGCGCTGACAGCCGATCGAGCAAATACGCGAAGCAGGTAGAATGCAAATGCCACAACTGACTTGCATGGTAAATTACCGTGCTTAAATAGCATGCAATGTGTGCTTGCATACTATTGGTTAAACGTCGTTTAACGTGGTTAAACGTCGTTTAACGTGGTTAAACGGCAATTTGCTTTTTTCTCATTGGTGCAACGTAAATAGATTTGAATTTTATTTACGCAATATGTCACCGATTGATTTGTGTCGTTACACTCCTTTCAATAACACAGATGTTTAGATGACAATCTAGTTTCACTTGAAATGTAAATCGATGTATAACATGACGAATTTTGGAATGAATTTGTGATACCTTTACTATCGCACATGTAGGTCTATTCAAAATGGAACAAAACAGCCCTGTGAAAACAAAACATTTCAAAATCCTAAATTATAATAAATTTAAAATCTATAAGCAAATATTATGCTAAATTAAGAAGACCAAGGAAATTAAAGTATCACGATTTCTTCCGGACAGAGACAGTATGAATTACGAATTAGACCTAGCGATATTATCAGTAGAAAAAAAATGTGAAGCGTTAACCCACTGGTAAGACTAGAAACTAATCCAAGATTTATTATAAAACGATATAATTTGCTCAAAAGCGGATAAGGGAGGATCTATAGTTCTTATGAATAACACAGATTATAATACAATTCTCCATAAAAAAGTTAATTAGGATGAAATTTAAAATAAAATAAGTTATGATCCTAGGGATGGAATACAAGGTGAAGTTGCACTATTAATCAAAAAGTGAAAGAAAATAAGGATCTACAGCCGGTGCATGGTTATAGAATAATAAATTATACACATTTTTACCGACTGTATTACTGAATACATTTAGCAAGGTCCTCGTTAGGTACAGTTTATATAGGCCTTTCTTGGGGAAGTTTGGATTTCTACATGTAAAAATTATATTTTTTAAGTGATTGCTAAGTTTATTGGTGCTCATAATGTTAATAGGGAATTTTCATCATTTCTGTTAGTTATGCAATTTTATGTAGACGTAGAGGACTTTGATTCCCTACATAATGAGAGATCAATAGATTCGAGATTCCAATTCACATTATTAATAGTAAAATCACTAAATTCAGAAGAAGTAATTTCATCATTCCCTTCGGGATTTACCATAGGCCAATTTACTCAAGTCCTTTAGTCAACTCTTCTGTATCCTCACATATTATGGTATTTTATATAACAATCAAAATTATATATACTAAAAAATTTTTTATTAAATCTGAGTACGAATGCCCGCCGTTTTAATGGTTCCTGTTGTGCACCTTCATGGAAATGAACTGGTGGGTCACACTTTGGCTACCACATATAGAATAACAATTATATTGAAACAAATATGCACATTTGACAGTTGGTACTTTAACTAAATGAAAAAGATAGCATAATTGGATACACTTAGTATGTATATAATTCATTGTGGTAATTGCATTAGTGTATGTAGCAGCAACCATGTAACCAATTAAAATTAGAAGGATAGAATATAATAATGTATGTAGGTATATAAACAATAATAAATCAGACCTGGCTAGGCATTCATTCGATCTGGCTATACTATAAACTGGGATGGATGTAAGCGAATAGCACTATGCCAACAAAAACCTCGATCAATATTACGTAGTGATTCGTTTGAAATAAAATCGAGGGGAGAGATATTGAATTCAAAAAACAGTAGGTCCAATGTTTAATACAGTAGTTACAAGAAGCAGATTAAGACTGCTTGGAAACGGAGAGAAAATGACTGAAATTGGATGAAAAACAAGTTCAGAAATAATTTAGAAATAACTGATTGCGCGGGTGGTGGTAACAATTCTTTAAATCAAGTTTGTGAGCTTGAAGTAAACACCAATCCCATTGCATCTAACCAGTAATCGGCCAACATAACAAAACCACCGCCAGCCACAACGCAATGACGCGTATCGACCTTTTATGATCATCATCAGAGTACGACGGCAAACTGACTATCGAGGATCAACCCGCATTGAATATATATGGAAATCAAATTTAAATATGCGGCTCTCATCTCTAGCAGTCTCGCATACATTGAACCTGACTGGAAATGTCGGCTGCACAATGTCTATGCATCAGCTGTTTGTAGCTTTCGCCACACACATATATATAGACAATACAATTGAAAAATAATTGATTGTCCGGGTGGTGGTAGTTTTGTCAGGTTCAATTTATGCGTGCCTGCTAGAAGTTAGAGTCGCGTATTCAAATTTGAATTCCATATATATTCAATGCGGTTTGATCCTCGATTGTCAGTTTGACGTCGTACTCTGATGATGATCATGGAAGGTCGAAAGGCGTCAGTGTGTTGCGGCTGGCGGTAGTTTTATTATGTTGTTTGACGACTGGTTAAATACAATGGGATTGGTGTTTACTTCAAGCTCGGAAACTTGATTTAAAGAAAGGTTCAGAAATAAGTCATTTTAATTTTGCTCTTTATACTTTAATTCTCTATGTATTATTCCTAGCATTTCCATTGAAATCATCTGTTTTCACTTAATTCATAATAGTTCAATTTTATTGCAAATTTAAAGGGAAATTGTTTTGCGATGTAATGCTGTATATTTACTTTGTCCTTATTTTGCCTTAGAAGGTCTGCAGAATAAATGGATACATTTTATTTACATATAGATTTCTATAGACTATTACGAGTATCTTCTTTAATATTTCTTTAAATCAAATTCGCGAGCTTTAAATAAACACCAATCCAATTGTATTTAACCAGTCGTACAACGTAGTAGCACCACAGTCAGTCACACAAACTGATGTGTTTCGAGCTTCCATGACGTTCATAAGAGCACAAGAGCAAACCGTCTATCCAAGATCAAACTGCAATGTATATAACCATAGTGTTAGTATCCGGTACTCATCGATTTCAAAAAAGGTATCAGTTACTAACACAATAGCCATAGTGTTAGTATCCTTTACAGACTCGGTATATATATATATATATATATATTATATAGTGTGAGTTAGCATTGAAGTCGCATTGTCGTTGACTTTAGATTATGTTAGCTTCACTATTACAGGTTTACACATTCGTCTAGGAGATTGTACCGTCCTATTATTCCACATTCTTCTACCAAATATATAGTGGTTAAAGGGCGTAATACCGGCTCCTACTGATGAGTCGCCAGTAAGCACGAAACGAATGTGCATGAGATTATACTTTCCGTTCATGCTGCCTTTGGTTTATCCTTCTGGTCACAACTGAACTAATTTGTTACTAGGTTCGCAAAACCTAATACATACTTGCAATGTATATATTATGAAAAAGGATATATATATGTGGCTAAAGCTTTCTCAAGTTAATTTACGCATCTGCACAGATATTGTGCAGCCGCCATTTCCAGCATTGTATAATATATGCGAGATTACTAGTGTTTGGAGCCGCATATTTTATTTTATTTCCACATAAGTACATTGCGGTTTGTTCCCCGCTAGCCTACTCTCGCTCTCTGTAGAACGTCATGGAAGTTCAAAACGTGCCAGTTTGTGTGACTGACTGTAATTCGACTGTGCTATTATTTATTATGTGTTACGAAATAGTTCAATTATGACCTGTAGGATAAACCAAAGACAGCATGAACGAAAATTATAATCTCGTGCAAATTCGTTTCGTGCTTATTGGAAACTCATCAGTAGGAGCCGGTATTACGCCCTTTACACACTATATATTTTGGAGAGCAATGTGAGAAAATAGGACGGTACAATCTCCTAGACAAACGTGTAAACCTGCAGAAGTGAAGCTAACAATATATAAGGTCTCGACAATGCGTCTTCGACGCAACACTATGGCTATTGTCTCAGTACCCGATACCAAAATTATAGTACCGAAAAGGTACATGATGCTAACACTATGGTTTCCGAATCGGTACATGGTACCAACATGATGGATATTAATGTATGCTATAGTTCACCAAAATTGAGAATTTAACCATTTCTGAACACTTGTTACTCCAATAAATCCATACACTATGGCCCTGATCTATATCATGTGTTGTTCGATTGGTTTTATAATATGACATTGTTGTTTATTTCCGCTTGCAAAATTGATTTATTTTGTTGTTGTCACCAGCCACGCAATAAATGATAGTTTAAGTTTTCAATATATTCTTATATCAATCTTTTTTCCTGTTTTAACACTTTTTTTCGTTATATTCCAAAGCCATATATTATAAGGGTCTTCCGATATCCACTGATTGACATTAACTATCATATCTATTAACATTTCCATTCATATGTTGTTCGTTGTTCAAGTCATTTCACTTTAAATGGGCACATGGAATCATCCAAAAACATAATAGTGCAACTGCTGTATAGGATTTCATTTAATTTCTACTCTTTGTTAGAAAGCTTATTATCTAATGAAAGAAGAATTTTAGGAATTGCGATGCTACTGATTTTAAATTTCTGCATAATTATGAGTTCTCATCAACCTTGATATTCCGATTTTTCTTTACTGTCTGATTCTAAACACCCTGAATTATAAATAATTATAATTAAAATTTTTTGTCGTTGTCTATATTAGCTTAAGTTGGTGTCAAATGTCCTTAAATAATGTTCAACGTCTTCTAAATTCAAAATTGCTATACCGTATGCATGATAGTCAAAAGCTCACAATTTTCATCGATCTTAAGAAACAGATTTTCCGACAATACAAATGTAACGATATAAAATTTGCATCAGAGTAAATATCCTTCATACAAACATTTATATCCATTTAGATACTGTTTGTTGCGGATATTTAACTGTATACAATTATGCAGTAGGTGTTTTGCGCCTAGTAGCAAATTAGATCAAATATGACCAGAAGGATAAACCAAAGGCAGCATGAACGGAAAGTGTAATCTCTGCTTATGGCGACTCAGCATTAGGAACTTGTTTTACACCGTATACCCACTAATTATTTTGGTAGGGATTGTTGGCCAATTAGGATGTACAATCTAATTCTACTTCTAATTGGACTGCTACTGTCCGGTCAACTAATTCTTGGACAGCCACGCGTACATTAGGTGCTTATAATTTAAATTCTTGTGCTCGAACTGAAACTTCAATTTATTCGAACCACAATGTTGGCCTCTCCACATCCAAAGAACCAAGAATGGCTTAAATTCTGATGACGGTCGGAAAAATCTCGTCGATTCGGCTGAAAACAACGGCATATTTCTTTCTGATTCTTCTTGGACGCGGTCGCCATTTTGTTTCCATCTTTATTGACATAATGCATTAGGTGTTGCGCATCTAATAACAAATTAGTTCAAATAATACCAGAAGCGTCAACCAAACACAGCATGTTCGGAGATATCAATCTCCTGAATATTCGTTACGTGCTCAATAGTGATTTAACATTAGGAGGTGGTTTTACGCCCATTACACATTATATATTTGGGTCAAAATTGGGGGATAATTGAACAGTACGATCTCTTAGTCGAATGTTTATACCTGCAGTAATGGGGCTAACTTCATGAAAAATCTTCGACAATAAAATTTTAAAGCCAACTCACTATATGCAATATATAGTGGTACAAATACCATGGTTTCCGGATAGTTACGTGGCACTAAAACTATGGTTGCCAGGATTTCACGATTTTCTAAATTTTACCAAAATTAAGAATTACAACTACATTAGAAAAGCCGTACACTTTGGTCTTGACCAATAGCAGTTATCATTTTTTGTGATAGTCATGGCATCATTTAATTAAATATATAACATTTAGATACTTTTTGTTGCCGAGAGTTTATATATATATATATATATATATATAATTATAATGTATATTTTCGCACTAATAACAAATTAGTTCAAATTAGGATCAAAAGTATAAGGCAATGTCAGCATGAACGAGAGGTATAATCTGATGAGCATATTCGTGTCATTTTTTCGGGTGACTCATCAGTAGGAACCGGTATTACCTTGTACCAGTATATATTTCGGTGATGAATGTGGTAAAATTGGACGGTACAATCCACTATACGAATGTGTAGTTTACACAATGATTATCCTTCTGGTCATATTTGATCTTATTTTTACAAGATGCGCAAAAGCTTAGGCATAAATTCATATCCGTTATCAGACAACTTATAATTTGTTTGATATAACAAACCGTAATTCGACCGATATTTGCATTTATATTTAAATCGGAACTGAACTATCTGAAAGGGTAAATTAAAGAAATTCCTCATTTATTCGTCACCATGATTCTAGTAAACTAAAACATTATCCAATTTCCAAATATAATATTTGGGCTCAATGGACCTCCTATCTAGAATATTTTCTTGCAAGAATCGCATAAATAGGATTTTCGTCGGAACAAACAATGATTGTAACATTAGTTAATCTCAAATTTCATCATAAAATTTGTTACTTAATGTAAAATATGCCTAATTGCAATTGATAATATTACTTAAAATGATAGCTTTAGTACGTGTGACTGACTGTAGTTTTGCTACGTTGTTCGATGACTGATTAAATACAATGGGATTGGTGTTTACTTCAAGCTCGCAAACTTGATTTAAAGAATTTTTACCAGACCCGCACAATCAATTAATATTTACTTCTATTACCTATGAATATTTATGTTTATTAAGTGATAACATGTGTTCAATTATGTTCAACACAATTATTGATTTTTTCTTGCTTTACTGAATAAAACAGTTTTGTATATGTTATTTTGTGTAAAATGCAACGTATTAATAAATAAAGTTTCTACCAGTTTTTTCAATAGAGGCTGTTGTATACCTATAAATGTTATTAAAACCGATGTTTATGATCTCACTTGTGAGAGTCTTTTTCAATGGTCTGCTCATCAGGGGAATTTGTGGAAGGCAAATTTGCTTTATCATATAAGCACGATTCTAGGTGTCTGTGTATGCATGTATTTCGTTTATCTAATTCACGCGCTTCCAAATTCACCAAGGGGATTTTAATTTAACTTTCAAAGATCTAAGACATTTAGACTGACGCAGATCAGGTAATTTCGATTAATCCAGTTTAAAAAAATTTTCATCTGAAACATTTATTCCCGTATATGAATTTTAAAAACGCGTTCTATATTTTCCAGTAGGGTATTCGTCCCATTTTAGAAACTTATTTGCTGGAAATATACAGCACAGGAATTAATTTGGTTTATATGGAAAAGACGCTTCACAAATAAAGTTCACATGAAATATATATCAATACATTAGTCTGAGATATTAAAAAAATGAAACGGTTAAACAAATTCGCTTTGGGGCATCGAAAGCCCCAAATGTCAGTGCACGAACCATTTTTTTTTGTAAAGTTCTGGAAAACTGATTATTTTAGTCGTCTCCTATTAGGGACACCTACTTGCAAAAATGTCTGGTTATAGACATATTTACAAGAACAATTTTATTTTTCAGACACGGGGTTAGTATGCGCTCCATCAAGCGTGACTTCATTTTATTGTGTTATCTTCTGTAGTAGTGCAATATATTGTTTCGGGTAATGCCTTACAAACAACCACTTTTATATGCTGTGACTACGACACAAGTCTTCCTGATTCAATTGACAAAACTTTTGATTTAATGGTCTTTGCACATTTTTATATATTTGAATATACTTGATAGATCATATGTTGTGCCAATCCATATAAATATATTCTGGTATATTAAAAATTCTAAAATGTAAATTATTATATGATTATTATAATCAAGGTTGCGATCTTGATATAAGCACCTGACCAATTAATTACTTACATATGTCAGTATAAACTAAGAATTGTATATTGTAGACCGGCTTCGTCCTTATTGGGAACTCATTACGTACTGGCCAGAATTTTCCGCGGACTGGGCTCGAACCTGGGCACGTCTGCTTCGGAATCTGGTGTTCTAATATGATTGTCTACAGGTAAAGTTACGAACGTAGATAACGTTTAATGCAGACAGCAGTAGAACGTTAACTTTCTCGCTAGATTGAGGAAATTGGTGGTGGATGAAATTAAAATTAGTTCTGCGGCAAATCGTGTGAACGCCAACGCAAAGCACAATCTATATTATGCTTGCTTCATTGCCTCTGCGCCGTTGTATTGTCGATTATATGCACAGGTTTGATGTCAACTTTACAAACAACTTGTTTTATGGTATCAATAGGTTTACAGTTGCCTATTAAATGTGGTGGGTAACAGTTAATGATAGGTGTTACGTAAACCAACCAACTCATTCTGCAAACAGTATTACGAACAAATGTGCATAGTCCCAATAAAAAAGTGTGTTAATAAAGATTTTTTCCATTTCAATGAGCGGTACGCGTTAAAATGCAAATTTTGCGGTGGCCATGTGTATTTATAGAAGACTGATCTGCAAAATGTCCCACCAGTTTTACATTAAAGCAAAACATCAAGAAAAGCTTTAGAAGTACCTTCCTCTTTTTCAAACGGAAATTTACAATTTGGATTTCATATACACATGGCTACCACCGATCGAAAATATATCGTCAAGATAACGGCTATATAGTTTCATATCACCCAATAGTTCAGATCACAAATCCTGTAGCTAAACTAGTTCCAATTACATCCAATGTCAAACCTCTCCTATTTAGTGCGAAAGGAAAATAACCCCATACAATCTGCATCTAACTCTGCATCCAATTGAATTTGTACCAGGGGGGCAGATACAGTAGAATATTGATTTCCACTGGACAGAGCAGATATTAACCTGGTGTTTGCAAAATAAGATTGGTGTTGCATCTACGTCCATAACTAAACAGGTTTTGTCTAGTTTAAATGACCCATGCGAAATTCTGTATCTATTTTGTGTTGCAGAACTTCCTTGACTAATATTTGTATGCATGCTTTATGCATGCATTCCATGTGGATTGTTGTTTTCTATTTAAATAACATAAATTATTATGTTCTATTTCTCCAGTAAATCAGCTGATAAAGTGGAGCGAAAGCGCTAATTTAAAATATACTACTTTAAAATATTAATTTATCCTAAATAAATAGTTTACTTTCGTAATTTGTTATTCTACAGACATTTTCATTAATCGTGATGAGATTTATTTTAGATATTAACATTTTAAATTCTCGGATAAATGTTCTTAAGTACAAAATGTCTAAAAAATTGTTGCCATATTCAATAATAAATTCATGCTCTGGATATTCTTCCTTTAATTGAGTAACAAATAAAAATGCGGTCAAATTACGCGAAATATATTTTAAAAAAATGTACAGTCATGAAATAACAATAATATTTTTTGTCAAAGAAAATTGAATACTGCAATGCCGCGTTTTGCGTACGCGGGTTGTAGCTTTGCACCAACATTTTCACAAAGATCCGATTGATACCAATTTCCCTGTCCGTATTTGCTTTGTGTTCGATCGGGCTGGGCATGTATTCGTCCCTCCCTTCCGAAAGCTTCAACATCGCTCATACTAACCATCTTTGTTTACTGGATCTTTGTGAACCTGTTGGTGCGATGCTACAGCCCGCATACACAAAACACGGCATTGCAGAATATGAAGCTGGCACCTCACAAAAATTCAAAAAATAAAAAAAGAAAATTCAATGTTAGAGGCAGTAGAATTTTCAATATCATCTCTGCTCATGCGAAGTCATGATTAAATTGAGTGTTAGAACACTACTAAAAATATAATGTTATTCGAATGAGCCATAATGATTGGCATTCTTAATATTTTTTACCTATGTTCAGAATGACCTCTCTAGGATCATCTTACAGTTCGGCTTCACTTTCTCGAATACAAATAAATTATGACATAAGTAGTATTTAAATTAAATAATATTCAAAATACTAATGGCGTAGCAGTTATGCATCACAAAAAATGAATGATCCGAAAAAATCTCGCAAACAAACAGCATATTTTTAAACAAGCGAAATTTAAAATGCTAATATTTATTTAATAATCATCAATTATATGAGGAATTTTAAACTCCTCGATAACCTTCACATTTTAAATAGGTTTAGTCATCGTTACGTTTGCCTTTCAGGACATGCTGTCAGACAAACATCGTTATCTTTTGCAAACAACCTTCAAGCAAGCATAATTAAATATTTCCGATTATGTAACGGTAAATATTGATGATTTGCAGACAGAAAAAGATGAATTATCTAGGATGTTTCTGAAAAATGAACCAAGGTGATGTTTTGCAAATAGTGTATATTAAATCTATTAGTAATTCTCTAATGACTAGGCTAATTTGCCAGGTTTTGTTCATATCTTAATAAGCAAACATGAGAATAATATCACATCGAGAAACGATTAACAGGTAAATTGACGAAGTAACTACAAATGGACGGACGACACACGAGCTTCAAACATAACTATATATATATATATATATATATATATATATATATATATATATATATATATATATATATATACTTTCCTTCATTATATCAGCCAAATCTAACAAAAATTGTGTTACTATTACAATAATTTCTAATTCATTTTCAAAAAGTGCTGTTACCTCTACAGCAATAACAGCAATAGCAAAAAAACATCTATTAATACTACTACTACAACTGATACTTTTACTTCTGCTTCTACTACTTCTTATACTAATGCCAATATTTGACTACTAATGTTTATGCTACGACTGGTTCACATAATATTGTTACTAATAAATACTAAAAAAACAACAATAAAAACTCATCCCACCTATCAAAAAATTTAAATAATAATGTTAATTAATATATGACAAATGCTTAAAATACTTATAGGTCTACTTGTAATAATGCAATTAACAACAATGTCGATGAAAACAGCGACGAAAATAACAAAAGTGGTATCTCGAGATACGAGCAGTCTAACATGCGAGCTTTTTGAGATACCAGTCGGAGATCGGGCCATATTTTCGTTCAAGATACGAGCGCAAATGCGATATACAAGCCGTGTTTCCGAAACGTCCCGCTAGTTGGCGCGCAGGGTCGAGCATCATCTAAAAGAATCTCTTGCTTACTCGCACGTGTTACCCGCATGCATTCAAATGTATCTTGTGCGCTGTACTATTTTGTTTGATTTTTGCGTGATTACTAAACTTATTTGTGTGTTATCATGGGGTCGAAGAAAGTGAGTGCAAAGGACAATGGTGACAGGAAGAAGAGGATGATGTTGATAGAACTAAAGCAAGAAATAATAGAAAAACAGGAGCGTGTCGTACGAGGGATTGAACACGCAAAGATCTATGACCGTAGTACATCGACAATTTGTACGATATTGAAGCATAAGGTTAACATGAAGAGTGCTACACCAACAAAAGTAACCACAATTCTTTCCCAATTAAGGAAAAACGTCCACGAGGAAGTGGGGAAGCTTGTGCTCGTGTGGTTGAAAGAGAAGACGTTGGCAGGAGATACACTGACGGAGACGGTAATATTCGAGACGGCACGGAGTATTTATGCCGACTTAGTGAAGAAAGAAGCATCAACTTCTAAAGAGGCATCAGAAGAAGCGTTTAAGGCAAGCCATGGCTGGTTTTATAATTTTCAGAAGAGAACTGGCATCCATTCAGTGGTGAGGCATGGCGAAGCTGCGAGTGCTAAATAACTCTCTTATTTCTTTATTTCATATTTTGTTATGAGTTTGTTAATTATACATGTTTTTTTGTTATTTTAAAACATATATTTATTCATAATTTACAATGGGTTGGGGATTCTTCATAGGTCCTGAACGGATTAACTCGAATTCAGTTATTTTAAATGGGAGAAATTCGTTTGAGATACGCGCCGTTTGACTTACGAGTTCGGTTCTGGAACGAATTAAACACTTATCTCGAGGTACTGCTGTAATAATAATATTAAGGATACAAATAATAATTGTAATAATAAGAATAACAACGCGTAAAATGTCACTTACCTTTTTCTTGAAAACAACGACAAATAACAATATCGGGAGCTGCGAGGCATTCTATGATTTTGCTTTTATCTGTGATCATATTAATTATGACATATATTTCTCAATTCATCTAATCTGAGTTTGTTTTTCTAACAAAGACAGCGAAGTTCATCATTTAGACTAACAAAACCATATTAGTTGTATTATAAGAATTTGCTTGTGGTGAAATTATTAGTTTTTGGGTTCCAACGACCACAAGCAAATTTCTCAATCTCTAAATTATTTTAACTCAGTGCTTGTGTGTGCTTGATTGACACTAACTTAATTTTGCTCAAATTTAAGTATTTGTTTTAATATGTGAAAGGAGAAATATTTAGTTCTTCTTTAACATTATCAGGTATATATGCACTCATTCACATTTGCGTTTATATATATATATATATATATATATATATATATATATATATATATATATATTCTTTTGAAATGCGAGCTTTAATAAAATTCATTGTACCCTTCCTGTGTGCAAAAACAAAAAGAAATTTTATCAGATATAAGAAAACTTTCTTTCTCATGGTCTTCTCAAATATCTACTCATGAACATATCTTTATATATAAATTGGAAAGCAAAACAAGATAGAAATATGTGAACAAAGAGAGTGTTAAAAATCGAAACCAATCAAATTGCGTGCGTCACATCCAGTTCAAGCTCAATGCTTGTACATGCTTCTTCTTCTTACATAAATCCGGCAGCAATTTGTTTATCCATAAGGCTTCGTATGTGGCTAGCTCCCTTTTGTTTCTGCATTTAGTAATTACTTTGAATGTTACGTCTGGAGAACATACGTGCGTTGTTTCGATGATGTGTTGCGCAATAGCAGACGTGTATTCACCATTAGATTTAAAACAGGCGTTCAAGTTGCAATGTTCTCTCATTCGAGTAATTAACCGTCTGGTCGATCGGCCTACGTAAGTTGATCGACAACTTGCGCATGTTTATTGGTAAATAATATTTGATATCGACATTAACGTCTGTTTCTCTTTGATTGCTGGTAAAGGCAAGTGTGTTACCCTAAATAACACTCGTAGTTTGGCTGCATTAAATGTGCGTGTCAATGCTGCTTCAACTTTCTTTTGTGCCATTCGGGAAACTGTTAAAAACAAGATTATGGTATCTTTTGATGTTACGTCTTTGTTTACAAATGTTCCAATTGATGAAACTATTGACATTATAGTCAAAGCGGTAGAACACGATATATTACCATCGCCGGTGCCAGGTCAAACTCTACGCAAGCTTATCTTATTATGCACGAAAGACGTACGATTTCGTTTTAATGGAAACATCTAAAAACAGACTGATGGTGTCGCAATGGGAAGCCCTTTATCTCCAGTGTTGGCTGAGATTTTTCTAGGGCACCTAGAAAATACATCATTAAAGAGTGACAAAAGTAAATGTGCTCAATATATACGGTACGTGGATGATATATTTCTTGTACTTAAAAACAGGTCGCAATCACGAACATTGCTTCAAAGTTTCAACAAAACACATAAGAATATCGGTTTCACGTCAGAGCACGAGAAAGATGACTGTCTGCCTTTCCTAGATGTACTATTAAAGAAAGAATCTAATGGTAAATTAAACAGAACAATTTACCATAAACCAACATGGTCTGCACAGTATTTGCATTACAGCAGTTATGTGCCATTTCAATATAAATTATCAACAGTTCGTGGTTGCTTCTCAAGAATTGACAGGTTGGTTAGTCAAGATTCTAAAGAAAATGAATTTAATAAGGCAATTAACTATTTAATGTCTAATGGCTATCCCAGACAATTAATTGAATCAATTATTAAAAGGGGAGTTAACCAGAAACAGACGTACTATGGGCCAGAAAAGAAAACCGTCTACCTAAACATCCCATTGAAGGGGGATGCAGTTTCCCGAATGGCACAAAAGAAAGTTGAAGCAGCATTGACACGCACATTTAATGCAGCCAAGCTACGAGTGTTATTTAGGGTAACACACTTGCCTTTACCAGCAATCAAAGAGAAACAGCCGTTAATGGCGATATCAAATATTATTTACCAATATACATGCGCAAGTTGTCGATCAACTTACGTAGGCCGATCGACCAGATGGTTAATTACTCGAATGAGAGAACATTGCAACTTAAACGCCTGTTTTAAATCAAATGGTGAATACACGTCTGCTATTGCGCAACACATCATCGAAACACCGCACGTATGTTCTCCAGACGTAGCATTCAAAGTAATTACTAAATGCAGAAACAAAAGGGGGCTAGCCACATACGAAGCCTTATGGATAAACAAATTGCAGCCGGATTTATGTAAGCAGAAGAAGCACATACAAGCATTGAGCTTGAACTGGATGTGACGCACGCAATTTGATTGGTTTCTATTTTTCACACTCTCTTTGTTCACATATTTCTATCTTGTTTTGCTTTCTAATTTATATATAAAGATATGTTCATGAGTAGATATTTGAGAAGACCATGAGAAAGAAAATTTTCTTATATCTGATAAAATTTCTTTTTTTGCACACAGGAAGGGTACAATGAATATATATATATCCTGGGTTTTCATTTGGTTACGTGGGTGGCAACTAGTCTGACTCAGTTTTATTTCTATTTCTTGTTTGGGGTAAATAGTATTTATATATGCGTATATATACTCATATACATATATATATACTCATATCAATCTTGTTGATATATTATGATCCAATGTGGATATGAGTCGACAATCAACCAAGTAAATTTTATATTTAGTCTCTATTTATATACATACAAGATCAGATCAATTAACAGGTTTAGTCTTACGTTATTTACTTTGTAATTCTTCTTCTTTTTCTTACAAACATTCATCAGAATTTAATTTAATTAGAATTCAATATTCTGCCTTTAGTTTGTGAGCTCACTTGTTAGGTTAATAGGCTGGCGTTACACTGTGTGTGGGATGAATTGGATTGTTATGATTTGAGTCTCTACATCATTTTGATATCGATTTATCTATACTTATTCTATCCTTCTTCGCCGCGTCTTACTTTGCATTTGAATTATATTTATTATTTATTATTTGAATTATAACTCCGCCTAATTGCAATATCAGTTATCGTTTTTAATTGTGATATAGGCACTGCGCACCTAGTAACAAATTAGTTCAAATAGGACCAGAAGGATAAACCAAATATAGCATGAACAAAAGGTACAATATCTTGTGCACATGCGTATCGTGCTTACTGAATATTCATCAGTAGGAGCCATTACTACGCTCTGCACACACCATATTTTTTATCAAAAAATAAGGAGAAGATCGAGAGTATTTCATTACATTTTACAGGATAATTATAAAACTCAATACTTCACGAAGTCTTCTTAATCTTATATCCCTCTTTTTCTTGCATTTGCATATGAATTTTGACACGGGTTTATTTGTATACAGGCATGCTACAGCCAGCCATCATACATAACATTTTCTTAAATTTCCTATCTATCAACAATCCCAATCAACTGATGTGTGTTCCTCAACTTGTGACCCAGAAAGTATGAATTGCTCTTCTAACTAAATCGCCATCATATTTGAACAAAATCCATTTTAAGTGATATAGAATAAGCGAGTAATTAAGATGGAAAAAGTCAACCATAACAAAGGTGTGCTTCCCATTGTTTTGCACATGGTATGAATAACGAAATTTCAGCCCATATTACATACAAATTCTTGTATTTTCCAATGTCGACGAACACAAATTTTCACCGTATCGATGTTATAGAGCATATATGAATATAGACTAAAATCAATTTTTTGGCGACGGAAGATGAAAATATTCTTGATCCTCGTTTTGAATTTCATAGTATGGCTTTTGATTTGACGTATTTTGATATTCATTTACAAGTATCTTCTTCAGTCGACAACTCATAACAAATTATAAGATCAATTAATAGATCTAGTAGCATATTTCGTTTAACCAGATTTACTTTTACCTTTACAAGGAAGATTTAATAACAATAACCTTCTCCTAATTAGATTTTCACACGTCAGACATGCGAAAAATAGTAATCTGCTCAATTAAATATTATTAAATTCTTGCACACATTCGTGTAAATGAACCACATTAATCGCCAGTCTATTTCACTACGATCGAGCCAGACTTATGTTTAGGGAGGAGAATTTAAACTACACACATACTACAAACTAAATATCATAGTTCAGATGTTAAGTAATACTTTTTTACACTATGAAATCAATGGTAGAATATATAAGTTTGGATGTTAAATATTTAAACAATTATATATATATATATATATATATATATAATATATATATATATATACATATATATCCTGTTTGGGCTAATTTAAAGTGTATATACGCATGTATCTGTGTGTATGGGGTCATTCTTATTGTATTGAACAAACACACACATATACAAGTATGTAGTAGGTTTTGCGAACCTAGTAACAAATTAGTTCAGTTGTGACCAGAAGGATAAACCAAAGGCAGCATGAACGGAAAGTATAATCTCATGCACATTCGTTTCGTGCTTACTGGCGACTCATCAGTAGGAGCCGGTATTACGCCCTTTAACCACTATATATTTGGTAGAAGAATGTGGAATAATAGGACGGTACAATCTCCTAGACGAATGTGTAAACCTGTAATAGTGAAGCTAACATAATCTGAAGTCAACGACAATACGACTTCAATGCTAACTCACACTATATGACGAATGTGTAAACCTGTAATAGTGAAGCTAACATAATCTGAAGTCAACGACAATACGACTTCAATGCTAACTCACACTATATTATATATATATATATATATATATATATATATATATATATATATATATATATATATATATATATATACAAATCAACCCAAAACTGAAATATAAGTAAAACGGAAAGTCAGACTAGTCGCCACCCACATAATTAAATGAAAATCCAGAATGTAGATAAATGAAACATTGTAAAGTTATTGTTGATCAACTTACGTAGGCCAATTGACCAGACGGTAATAACTCCTATGAGGGAACATTGTGACTCAAACGCCTGTTCTAAATCAAATAGTGAATACACGTCTGCAATTGCGAAAAACATCGTTGAAACATCATAACTATGTTCTCCAGACGTAGCATTTAAACTAATTACTAAATGCAATAACAAAAGAGAGCTAGCAACATACGAAGCCTTATGGATAAACAAATTGCAGCCGGATTTATACAAACAGAAAAAGCATGTTCAGGCATTGAGCTTGTATAAATATATATATAATTACAGAGAGAGAGGGGGAGGTATTAGTAGATTGTCTAGATAAATAATTGAAAAAATTATTGGCTATAAATATTCTTTATTTTGGTATTAATTAATCATTAATTTTTGATAGCGAGAAAACAGAATTTGTGGAAGACAATTGACAGGAATTAAGGACTTGCGATAACTGAAAAGAGTTATTTTTGAATATATGCTACACGAAATAAAGACATTAAGATAATGGATAAAACAGGGTAACAAATAATAATTTGTGCCAAAGGAAAGTGTGACGAGATAAGTAATCGTAAAATGTAAGATTATATAATTAAACGAATATTGGTTGCGCGGGCGGTGATAACAAATATTATAATCAAGGTTGCGGTCTTGATATAAGCACCTGGCCCATTAATTACTTACATATGTCAGTATAAACTAAGAATTGTATAGTGTAGAAAAGGCAATTCATCCAGTAGACCGGTTTCGTCCTTATCGGGAACTCATCACGTAATGTTCGCGCCAACTTCTGGCCAGTACGTGATGAGTTCCCAATAGCGACGAAACCGGTCTAGTGTATGAATTGCCTTTTCTACATTATATATATGGGTTAGGTGTTCATATCAAGTTCTCCTCTACTTGTTTTGGTTTGGTGGATAAATTTACCTTGAATGGACAGGATGTGCCATATATTTATACCAATATATGAATGACTGAAATGCCGGAATGATTTTTTGGATGTATGATGTTCATTCTATAGCATAATATGAATGAAATAGGACGATTATTAACTTTATAGGCACGATTAAAACAAGTCTAACTTCAATAAATTTTGAAATTTAGAAGAAAACTTTCTAGAAAAATTAAAACTGTTACAATGGGACAACCAGTGTTTATTCCGCTAAAAAAGAATTTATGCATTACTTTACAAAAAATCGTTTAAAATTGACACCTCCTTCGACAAAATATTTAAAGCTTGTTTTCGGGTTATATATAAGAAGCCTTGAATCCTGTTGACGAATGTATCTTAAATTGTCTTAACTTGACTAAACGCTTGAGTGATCTCCAATTTCCGAATGGAAATGTATCATCGGATAATTTATCGCATCTGGAATTCGAATTACTGTCAAATTTCTGATATTAAAAATCGATATTGACAGTATATACATTTAAATTGGTTTCCTATTTTATTTTAATTCAAACCGCAAATTCAGGACTAAAATCGGTCCTTTATCATCCATAAGAATCAGAGGCCTTTGAAAAATTTACTTTAATCTTGTGCAGCTCAAATAATTTGAGAAATAAAAATTACAAGTGTCAACCCTCTTAATTTATTAGAAGCCTTGTTTTGCGAAAGAAAGTGTTTACACCTTGTTCTAAGTTTCTTGATTAAATTTGTAGTGGGTATAGGGCGTAGCATCGACAGATATTGATGAGTCGCCAGTAAGCACGAAACGCATGTTTACATGAAATTATACCTTTTGTTAATATTTACTTTGGAATATCTTTCTGGTAATATTTGAACTAATTTATTTTTAAGCACGCAATACATAACGCACGATTGAACTACCATTGGTTGCGCAGTTGTGGTAAAAATTCTATAAATCAAGTTTGAGAAATAGAAGTAAAAACCAATCCCATTGGATTTAACCAGTCGTCGAATAATTGAGCAAAACTACCGTGAGTCTCACATGCTGACACGTTTCGACCTTCCAGGATAATCATTAGACATTATATGAATTTATGCGAGACTACTAGAGGTGAGAGCTGCATATCTAACTTTTCGTTCTTTATTTAAGATTTTCGGTTTGATCCTCGCTAGTCAATTCGCCGTCGTACTCTGATGATGATCATGGAAGGTCGAACCGCGTCAGTGCGTGCGGCTGGCGGTATTTTTGCTATGTCGTTCGACGAATGATTAAATACAACGGGATTGTTGTTTGCTTCAAGCTCGCAAGCTTGATTTAAAGTAAAATACAAAATTAGTTTTTCACTTAAATAAGTGGATGAATTATTATTTATCTTAACACTCCTGAATAACATAATCGTATTTAGTGATACGACACTACTCAAAATGAAATCGGTTATCTAAAAGCTTAAAAGAAGCTGACAAAAACAAATTTCAGCATTGCTACATAAAATGTTCAAATAAGCCGTGATAAGCTGCTGACTGGTGATGATTAAACAATTTATGATCGCTTGGGTAGTGAGAAGAATTAAAAAAAAGTTTGCTAGCTTGAAATCCCGTTGCATTTAACCAATTGCCCAATATAGCAAATTTGCCGTTAGTCACACATACATGCATAGTTTTGCTATGTTATAAGGCTGGTTAAATACAAGCTGCAAATTTGATTTAGAGGACTGAAGACAATAGCTGACAATGTGCATAAAAATATTTCGAATTAAGCAATGAATGACAAGGCGAAATAAATAATTTTGAACAAGGAAAAGATCAGGTTATTAGTGATTTTGCTATCGCGTTACCCGGCTATGCGTATTTGGTTTTAGTCTTAATGATACACGTTGATTCTTAGTTGACAAATATTCTTAGATTACATAAGAATAAAAAGTAATATATTTGAATGAATAATGAATTGATTTTACACCACACAATGGACACTACAATCTAATTTACTGCATATTACCTTTGTTGATGACACTGTACACTTCTGAATCGAAATTTGTCAGATAACCCATCTAGTTTATTATGACTTCTTAATTGACGTCAAATTTATCGGCTGTAGCTAGAACTTTCGCTGAGGCACGAACCAGTGGCTTGTCTAGAAAATTAGAATTTTTCAAAGAAATATATTCCATATTTGAGATCGTCAAATTACAGTCTTACTTATTCTGTTTTAGATGTTAGACATACAAAGAGGCATCAATATCTAAACATGCCGCATGTCTAATTTTGCTTTCCACATATATGCAATGCGGTTTGATCCACGCTAGTCAGTTTGCCGTAATAAACTGATGATGATCATGGAAGGTCGAAACGCGTCAGTGCGTTGCGGCTGGCGGTAGTTTTGTTATGTTGTTCGATGACTGGTTAAATACAATGGGATTGGTGTTTACTTCAAGCTCGCAAACTTGATTTAAAGAATTGTTACCACCACCCGCCCAATCAATTATTGTTTAATTGTACGCAATTCTAAATGACTTTAATTTTTATGTAAATTTGCTGTATGATTCAAAGATAAATTATAAATCACTGCAATTCTGTATCTTAAAAGTTCAAATGTCATTTTCTTCTTTCTTTAAAGGTAAAATGTAAATAGATGCATAAATGCCTAAAAATTAATAAAACATCAATGATTTTAGGAACAAGTAATAGTTTCAAAACGTTTATCATTCGTGAAATATTCGTATTTACAATCTCTCGTTACTGTTAGTAGCAAGGACATTTGACCAAATATAGCACAGTTTATTTGAATTTCAGCATGCCAACAACTTTTCAATATTAAATTCTCCATACGTCGTTAAATGTGATAAAATTGTTAAACTGATATTTAAATGTTTAAGGGAACTGTAATCAGTCGTTTTTCAGACAGTGCTGCCAAACTGAGCATTTCCCACATTCATTTGTGAAGTAGCTGAAATATGCAATCTTTCAATAACCACATTTAACTATTTCCTTCTGTTGCGACACATTTAAAGTGAATATATCCTACGTTAAATAAAATTTTCGGGATCGGTGAAAATAGACAAATTTATTGTTCCACAATAATTTAAGTTAACATGCTGCCCCTCAGAAATATCATTTTTTCATAATGACTTGTGTTTTATACTACACGAAATTATCTTATTCATTCATGCTCTACAAGAATTTGATAATTGATTAACCTGAAACTGATGAACAACTAAAAAATTACGTGACCCACAGAATAATTCGCAAAATGAAAAATTATTTAAGAAAAAGTAATAATGATCTTTTAAAATCTATGGAGTACATACATAGACAAATATTTACACACACACAAACAAATGAACAAATACACACACACACACACACACATATATATATATATATATATATATATATATATATATATATATATATATATATATTCAGATTTGTTAAATAAAGTCAAATTTTGGTTTTGTTTAAAAATGTTGATAAAAATTATCATTAGTTATGTAACTTCATTTTATCGTATTTCGTTTTAATAGATTACTTAAAAGGAATATGCGTTTGTGTAGTGCTTTCATCTTTGGAACTGATACCACAATTGACGTCTGCGGGACAATTGATGGCATTCATAGGTCGGTAAAACCTTGATTCCCTTACGTAGTCAGATGCACAACTCGCTTTTTAACTGATTGTACTTTAGCGCAACAGATGGAAGGGGAGAGATTTCAAATTGGGTTGTCTTATTTAGTCAGGTCTATTCTAACAAATAATAATGCAAATCAAATGATTTAATTTATATATATATATATATATATATATATATATATATATATATATATCAAGATCGCAACCTTGATTAAAAGTAATTGTTATCACCGCCCGCGCAACCAATGTTTATTTAATTATATAAATGCTTGAAGTGTAAGTTATACGACTCTTACACTTATAAATGTGTTATACATTGGATTTTACTGGAGATAAAGGCTGCACAATTTGTATGCTTTCACGAGAAAATCTTTTTGCATGTTTCACATCATTATAACAGGTGTAAATTAGCCAATGATTGCATGCGAGCTTAGTGATGACAATTCATAAAATGAAGATTGCATGAATGAGATTAAAGCCTACAAAATAAACTACTGTCAGATACGCATACTAGAGTTTTTTTGACATTGTTTAATCTTCACTATCGCGAGGATCTAACCGCAATGCATTTATAAAGTAATAAAAATAAATAATGTGGCGCTTGACAATCATAGTCTCGCATAAATTGAACCCGACTCGAAATTTCTGCTGCGTAGTTTTTACGCAGTCACGAGAATAACGCTGTTGTGGATTTCGCCATGCATAAGATATACAGTTAAACATTCATTGATTGCATGCTTGTTAATAATAACTATTGCGAGCTTCAGTTATGCACCTATCCTATTCCAATTGACCGGACGCAGTATATAACATGACTATCTTCATTCACATTTAATGAAGCTTTTCAAACTTCCAAGGTCCTCATTAAAGTACAAAGGCCAGTTAGAATTCTCCAGTTACATAAAAATTATACGAGAAAATAAAAGATGATAATCACAAAAGCTGATTTTCTATACCTTATATCTGAATTTATGCCTGATTATAGTTATTAACTACGTGTGATCAATGGATGATTGGCCATGTGGTATAATTGGTTTTATACAGTGGTAGTGGTGTTTATCTGAAACATGATTCAAAGAATTGTTATCAACAAAAAAATCGTTTTCAACCGCATAAATTATATACTTACACAGAAACGCTTATCTTCATCAAAGCAACTAGTTTACGAGAAATATAGGACACGCTAATTAATTTTGTTTAAATGGAACTGAACGTTTCACGTAATAATTTCACATGATTATGTAAGTATTTGTCCAGGAAGTTGAAATAGAAAAAAACATAACTAGATAAAGATCCGCATGGGACTTGAAAAGCACCATGGTTATGCCAGCTTGGGAAAAATTGAGCGATCATCGACTGTGTGGGTGGTTATAATAATTATTTAAATAAAGGTTGCATTTTATATACATTCGACAGTATAAACTAAGCATTTTATAATTTAAGATAGGCAATTCACCCAGTAGACCGATTTCGTCCATATTGATAACTCTACAAGGTCTGTTTAGTATTTGCCACGGACAGGAATCGAACCTGGGCATGTCTGTTTTGGAATCTGTTGCTCTTACCACTGAGTCCCCCAGGTAAAGCGGTGTCTGTTGTATAATGACGAATTGGGGACGGCTATTTGGAAATGTAGATTTAATGGTATGATATATAGGCTCTACCTAAACGAAAATGCAAACGAAGAAAAATGAGTAAGTATAAAACTGAAAATTGTGTGTAGCATGCAGCAGAGTTCCTCAGTGGTCAGAGCAACAGATTCCGAAGTAGGCGTGCCCAGGTTTGGGCCCTGGCTACGGCAATTTATGGACAGTACGTGATGAATTCCGAATATAGAAAAAACCGCTCTACCGGATGAATAGTCTTTTCTACTTTACTAAATTCTTAGTTAATACTGAAAAATGTATGCACATAATGGGACAGGTGTTTATATTTAGATCGAAAACTCGATTTAATTAATGCACATAAATATATCGGTCATGATCGAAACTGAAGACAAACCCATACGTGGGCTGTATTTTTGTCAGTAAAGTTGGCTATTGAGAGTGAATTAAATATCTAAACAACCAAAATAAAATGATCTTTCCACTTCGTTTCACTAAGTTTAAAATTGGGGTAATTCTCTCAGACATACTAACAGACAAAGTTTATTGTTTTATTATTATTATATTAAATAAAAAACTACGCAAAATGAAATGAAAATATTCAAGAACTTCTGAAGTTTACTTTGTCTACCTTTGCGACACATTCGCAGAAACCTTTCAAGTTGGAGTTAGATAGGTGATTGGACTAATTAAATCAAAAAGGATTGTTCTAGAAAAAAAATGATTGATAAACCAAATTAATCACTGCTTTTCACTTAACTAAGTGAACATGAATAATCTTTACTGTCATATTAAAAATTTAGTTTAATAAATGCGTACGTAAAATGCCTAAGAACACTGCCAGGGCCATTTAATTTAATGTACTTGTGCCTATATGAAGGCCGTCCTCCAATACCCACTGGCAAAATATAATTAGCCTAAAACTAATTGGAGGTAAACTCGACAATGGAGTCTTGTGTTTATTTCGTGAAAGTACTCTGTAATACCTCCCGTCATATTGATTTACTTATTTTGCTCTAATATACGCGTATACGGTGAGCCCCTTGTTGAAGTATGCAGTCGATTGTTGATATTGACTGTTGTATCTGGGGTTCGACTGGCAACTGAATTACGAATTTCAGATGGTCAATGGGTAATGATTATGTTTGCGTTGTGTTAATAACAAAGCGTTTACTACTTTGATAAATTATCGTGTAGTGCCCGGTGTACATTTGACACGGAGGGGACAGTTACGCACCAATTCTTACTATAGCTTGCTTGAAAGTGTCAAATTCTTTTAGGACATAAACTGGCGGATGATGTTCTCCAGTGTTTTGCGATCAAAGACTGTTTAATGCACGTTGAAGTGCCTGTGTTACTACTGCCACTGCTGGCTCACCGCTTATATCGAAACCGCTCATCACGTCTGTAGGTAGTTGCAGGTAATGACCAAACGTGACTTTCGCAACTGATGCTTTAATACTGTCAAAATACCGAGATCGTATGCCTAGTCGTACCAAAGGAAATGCGTTAAACCAATCGGATTTTTCACATGAGGTGTGTAGCACAGTCTTTAACTCGCGATGTACGCATTTCATTAGAAAATTGCATTTTTAATTCAACGCAGTCCGTTATTGCTCCTCTTCTCCCAAGTATATTAAGCTGCCTTGGAATGCGCGCGTCATGAAATTTGCAACTTGATCAGTCATAACGACATTTAGTAAACAAAATTTGTTGTTTGTTGCAGAGAACTAATATATATGCAAGTATGTATTATGTGTTGCGAACCTAGTAACAAATTAGTTCAGTTGTGACCAGAAGGATAAACCAGGGAAGGCAGAATGAACGGAAAGTATAATCTCATGCACATTCGTTTCGTGCTTACTGGCGACTCATCAGTAGGAGCCGGTGTTACGCCCTTTAACCACTATATATTTGGTAGAAGAATGTGGAATAATAGGACGGTACAATCTCCTAGACGAATGTGTAAACCTACAATAGTGAAGCTAACATAATATAGTCTACGACAATGCGACTTCAATGCTAACTCACACTATATAATATATATACCGAGTCTGTAAAGGATACTAAAACTATGGCTATTGTGTTAGTAACCGATACCAACATTATTGTACCGAAAAGGTACATGGTACTACCACTATGGTTACCGACTCGGTACACGATACCAACCTGATGGATATCAATTTATGCTATAATTCACCGAAATTGAGAATTACAACAATTTCTGAACACCTGTTACTCCAGTAAATCCATACACTCTGGCCTTGATCGATATCAGTTATCACATTTCGCGGTAAGCATGACATCATTAAATTCAATATATAACAGTTAAATACTGTTTGTTGCGAAGAACTAATATATATGCAAGTATGTATTAGGTTTTGCGAACCTAGTAACAAATTAGTTCAGTTGTGACCAGAAGGATAAACCAAAGGCAGCATGAACGGAAAGTATAATCTCATGCACATTCGTTTCGTGCTTACTGGCGACTCATCAGTAGGAGCCGGTATTACGCCCTTTAACCACTATATATTTGGTAGAAGAATGTGGAATAATGGGACGGTACAATCTCCTAGACGAATGTGTAAACCTGTAATAGTGAAGCTAACATAATCTGAAGTCAACGACAATGCGACTTCAACGCCAACACACACTATATAATATATATACGGAGTCTGTAAGGGATACTAACAATATGGCTATTGTGTTAGTAACCGATACCAATATTATTGTACCGAGATTGTACCATCCTATTATCCCACATTCTTGACCAAAATATTTAATGGTTATAGGGCGTAATACCGGCTCCTACTTGTGAGTCGCCAGTAAGCACGAAACGAATGTGCATGAGATTATACTTTCCGTTCATGCTGCCTTTGGTTTATCCTTCTGGTCACAACTGAAATAATTTGTTACTAGGTTCGCAATACCTAATACATACTTACTGATTACAAGAGTTGCAATGGAGACGCGAAATAGACTTTGGTGATATTAGCTCTTGAACATGTCTGGTAAACCTTGTCTTTGGTGGCGCTATCAGGGGTATTGAAATAAATGGCTGTTAGATGTCGGTAATTTTAAAAATAGCATCAACTTTGTCTTCTTATGTACTGATGACAAGATGTCTGATTGAGCTTCATTTGTTTTTGTTTCCACATGCATTTTCATGTTTAGTACAAGTCTAAATTGGTGCAAATGTTGCTCTAAATCATCAGAGGCAATTTTAACAGCCCGTAAAGGTACGCACAGTTGAATTTCTATGGATCAACCAGGGTACCTTTTGTGGTGACTACTTTATATTTCCATGTTTTGCCAAAATTTTAGTCCTAAAATACAACATTGGATATCAGCAACAACAAATCTATAGAAAGACGCTAAATATAACTACGTAGAACCGGATTCCTGCTAAGCTACGTGTTTTTTAATTGAGTGGTAATTGGCAGTCTACAATTTTATATTTATGACTAATGGAACTTGAATATAGTGCATCAACAATGATATTTATGCACCAGTGTCGATTACAAGCGCAACCCACGGGAGTGGATCAGTAAAACCCATTAACTTACTTGTTCTGCGATTTTCACTCTAGGGTAAGCTGTCTTTGGGCATCGGAATAATTCACATATAGTGTCAGTGCGCCAAGGATGCATGCAATATATTGATTTGTATCCTCACTTTGGATGATTTATGCATCAAGTCTCAGGAATGACCACAAATGCATGCCGAGTTTACGGTGGAGGAATTAGAGGTCGTCTGGATACTGATCTATTAATGGTTTTGTGTGGACGGCGTCATAATGAACAGGGGCTATGCAGTCGTTATGATGAGATGCTGGAACCCTCCGTAAAGATGTTCTGCAATAATTATATAAGGTCGGAAACTACGCTAGATACCTGAGACTGAATGTTCTTAAAATGGGCAACAGATATGTTATGATTACATATTGCTCTAGCTTTTAAATGCACCACGTTGCCACTAGCTGTCCTATATATTTTGGAAAAATTCCCCCAGCACGTGAATGCCTATAATTAATGTTACTTCATGCACAAAAAATTAAAATTTGTAATAACTGTTAAGGAAAATTTCTAATTTAACAAATTATCAAATTTAATGCGCCTCTGTTGAAACTGGTGCAATTTTAGGCCAAAATTATGAAAATTATAGTTTAGATTACTTGAAATGAAATAACCTTTACGTGGCAATTAAGATAAAGCTTTAATGAAATTTTAAAGTTACATGTGCAACTATAGTTCTGATAATGACACTAGAATGATATACGTCTAATAATAGGGACCTCAGAAGTAAATATTTATTAAAGATACATAATTTTGAATGAAAAATAAAATACTGCAGAAAATTTACAAAGATAGCACCACAAAATCCAGGGTTTCAATATTTTTAAATGATAAATACATGGAATGAAACTATGAATTAAGCAAACATTGATAGTACAGGTGGTAGTAGCAATTCTTTAAAACAAGTTTGCGAGTTTGAAGTACACCAATACCATTGTTTTTAATCTGTTGTCGAATGAAAAAGTAAAACTACCGTCAGTCATACGTACTAACGCGTGTCGACCTTCAATGATGATCATCAGATTGTATGCGAGCCGCATATCTTATTTTGCTTTGAATATATATATGTATTTCGGTTTGATCCCCGCTAGTTAGTACGCCGTCGTACTCTGATAATGATCATGGAAGGTCGAAACACGTCATTACGTGTGACAGACGGTAGATTTGCCACATTGTTCGGCGACGGGTCAAATACAATGAAATTTGTGTTTATTTCAAGCACACAAACACGATTTAAAGAATTAGAACTATGGTTGTTCAGATGCTAAATATTTTTCCGACTAGACATGAATTAAATTAAGTTTTCGAGATTGAAGTATACACCAATCCCATTGCATTTAACCAGTCGTTGAACAACATAACAAGACTACCGCCAGCCGCAACGCACTGACGCGTTACGACCTTCCATGATCATCATCAGAGTACGACGGCAAACTGACTATCGAAGATCAAACCGCATTGAATATATATAAAAATCAAATTTAGATATGCGGCTCTTACCTCCAGCAGTCTCGCATACATTGAACTTGACTGGAAATGTCGGCTGCAAAATTTCTATGCAGTCACGAACATTAAATATTTTCAGTTTTCGCCACATTTACATGTATAGGCAATACAATTCAACAATAATTGATTGCGAGGTGGTGGTAACAATTCTTTAAATCAAGTTTGTGAGCTTGCAGTAAACACCGATCCAATTGTTTTTGACCAGTCATCGAATAACATAACAAAACTACCACCAGCCGCAACGCTCTGATGCGTTTTGACCTTCCACGATCATGATCAGAGTACGACGGCAAACTGACTATCGAGGATCAAAACGCATTGAATATATGGAAATCAAATTTAGATATGCGGCATTCACCTCTAGCATTGTATTGCCTATATATTTATATGTGGGGAAAGCTGCAAACAGTCAATGTTCGTGACTGCATAGAAATTGTGCAGCCGACATTTCCAGTCAAGTTCAATGTATGCGAGACTGCTAGAGGTGAGAGCCATATATCTAAATTTGATTTCCATATAAATTCAATGCGGTTTGATCCTCGATAGTTAGTTTGCCGTCGTACTCTGATGATGATCATGGAAGACCGAAACGCGTCAGTGCGTTGCGGCTGGCGGTAGTTTTGTTATGTTGTTCGACGACTGGTTAAATGCAATGGGTTTGGTGTTTACTTCAAGCTCGCAAACTTGATTTAAAGAATAGACATGAATTAAATTGTTCGGGATTTTGTATAAACACATCAATGAAGAATAATTACTATAACTAGCTTACCATAATTTTATCTTTGGAAAAATGAGACCAGTTATGCTAGTAGATCTAACGTCACTATTCTCGTTGTTAGGGGAAATTTCGCTAATATTTCTGTTGCAATTATAAACCCGGAAAATAAGAAAAATTGATATTTGGCAGACAGAAGTATAGTGTAACCGTGACAAATACTTGCATCATACAATTTAAAGATGTTGCAGCGTCTAGAATAGAAATTAACTAATTTAAATTTATATTAATTATTGAGGTCCTTACTGATAATTCTACAGTAGGAAAGTTTCAAATAATTTCTTTATTAGTGAAACTGAAATATCAAATAAAACCCACATCCAACGCTCGGATAAATAAGTGATCATTTCGCGTGTTACGGAAGCGAAAAAATACACATACGTGTATAGCCCAGCTGGTGGAAATTGTGTGTTGTCACTGTGTATTAGTGTCCTACAAGCGTGAGGACAACGTTTCACCAATTGAACGAATTTGTAAATAAAGAACGTCAACACACGAATATATGTAGAATTAAACCAGATTGATTACCTGTTTGTGTTTGGTTTTGACCTATAATAACACAAATAATTATGCAAGTATGTATTAGGTTTTGTGAACCTAGTAACAAATTAGTTCAGTTGTGACCAGAAGGATAAACCAAAGGCAGCATGAACGGTAAGTATAATCTCATGCACATTCGTTTCGTGCTTACTGGCGACTCATCAGTAGGAGCCGGTATTACGCCCTTTTACCACTATATATTTGGTAGAAGAATGTGGAATAATAGGACGGTACAACAAAAATAATTGTTCGAGCAAAGTTGAAATATTAACCAAAATAAACACTATTGTTAAAATAAGTAATTGAAAAGTAATTATCTTTACTTCAATAAATGTAAATGCCGAAATACCTAAGGAATAAACTGCTTCAATTCATTAATGTGGAAGTGCGTTTAAAGAGACCGTCTATACATATATATATATATATATATATATATATATATATATATATTTGATTACTCAGAATAAATAAAAATGGGCATAAATCATGAATATTGGATCAAAGCGGCAAATAACTTATCTAATATAGCATAATAATAATAATAATAAAATATAAAAAATTGCAATATTAATAGTAACAATTTTGCGAAAAAAAATATTAATGGTGTTAATAATAACAATAATTAAATTGGTAATAAAAAATTAGTAATACTAATATATATATATATATATATATATATATATATATATATATATATAGTATAATGAAAGAAGTTTGATTAAATAAATTATATCAGTGTAAAGTAAACATGATATAAGATATTAATGTAAATTCATCAAGAAGACTAATTTGGTCGTTTTTGGAACACAAGTACTTGACCGAATTTTTTGCACCGGGAGCTCAAACTGGGACACATTGCTTCGGGTCTTACACTTTTCCACTGCACCACATAGAAGCACACTTGACGTTGTTTTCAGTTATATGCCAACGTATATTTCTGGGTGGACTTATCTTAAGTTGGAGCCCATTTGAGATCTTTTTGACTTAAATACATAACAAGTCACTCTTGATTTTTCATTATAGCGGAATTCTCAATAAGGACGAAACCGGTCTACTTGATGAGCTACCTTCGCTATGTTATGTTTATCTATATTTGTACTAGTAATCTATAACTATATATGTACAATTAGTCTCAAATTAACAGAAATTATATCGGAAGCAGCATCCTTTCACACCTGAATGTCGCGATTCCTGCAGGAATATGACGTCTACCATTGCATAGCAACTGCGAAGTTTCTTTACTGTTCAGCGAAATTTCACCTATCTCGTTTTTGCTTAATAGGGCAAATTTTAAATTATTTTATGCTTTTGTTCCAATAAAAATATTACAAGTAGAAGATGAAATACGGATAAATTAAGAAACCATGCCAAATCGCGCCAATATATATTATCCGTGAAAAAACCACAGATCATATACACCAATCTCGGTTACAAAAAACAATGAGTATGCCACTTTGCAAAAATTTGGTGTGTAAACTCCAGTTTTTAGAAGCGTTATTAAGCTACATAGTCATAAGACCGATTTAGATAAGAACATCTGAGGAGCTATTTGCCACATAAGTATAAATAGCGAGTTGATCTCCAGTACTACATTTTATGCCTGTTTTTAGCATTATGGTTGTATACTAATAAAAATTCAATCTTTGAAAATGACAGCAGGTTTACTTTATGGTTAAACGGCAAGCGATTAGGAATTGGAATTGGTTGACGCAAGAAGTTGTTATCTTTGTAGCAAAAGTAACAATTACATATAAATTAATAATTCATTTTTCTCAAACGTTATTGTATTGAGTTGCGCAGTGTGATCTTCACATTTTGAGTATCCATGGTTTCCTTTCGGAAGTACTAGGTTTGCATTATCAGTTTAGCAAAGATTCAAATGCTCCCCATTTGTGGTGGCTTGGTGCTGATGCGTCCCTTCGCTCCAAAGACTTCCACATCATTTGTACTAACCAATGAACATGAGGTACGATCTACTCCTCGTTGACTGGCAATGTTTCGGTACCTAATTTCCAGTACCTTCATCAGGCTACTAATCACACACACAGTACAATACTCGCAATAACAGTACAAAATGAAGAAGATGCAGATTATTAGGCAATTCGATGCTTCAGTCTGTTATTGTAAGCATCGTACTGTGTGTGTGATTAGAAGCATGATGAAGGTATTGGAAATGAGGTACCGAAATATTGCCAGTCAACGAAGGTCGTACCTAATTTTCAGTGAATAGAAGATTGATGTTGAAGCCTTCGGAGTGAGGAGACGAATTACTATCCGGCCATCACGAAGACGAACTTAATGCGTACTTGGATATGGGGATTAATCGGCTATTTACGAAGCTGATGGTGCAAATCTACTACCAACGAATGAAAACCGTGGATACTCTAAATTCATTTGTCTGCTTCAGTTATTTTAGAACTATTTGAATTATTTCTGGGACAATCTTTTTCAAATGCTTTCGAACTCTTATATTACTCGTATTTATTGTACTGTAGTGCGCAATCTTTTCTGCAAACACCGAAATTGGCTCTCAAACTCCAAACATCCGTCATGTCCAATTTATTCTAATACAATCTTTCTTTGTGAAATTATGCCTTTCCATGTATTGCGAAGAAAAGATTTCGGGTATTTCAGTTAGTTTTAGCATTGCAGATAAATAATCGTATTCTAGGCCGGTTGGGAATCCGCATACGATTTTTAGCACAAATATTTTCCGATTTGCCGTTTAGGAAATTTTGTGTCGGAAAGTATTCCTTGTTTTGATATGGATGCCAGAGTCAAACAAGGCGAGGCTAGTCCACTTGAAAAATTACTTGTGAGGGGTTCAGCTGACCAGTCTGGAATGTCATCAACGATGGAGCTTTATCGGTACAAAAGACCTTAATTTTGTATTTTGCACTGAAACGGGAACGCATCTGGCGTCTTTAAGGTACTAGATAGTATGCAAAAGCCAACGAGTCTCTACATTATGCTGGATATTGTAGTTCAAGTAACAGAATTTACGCGGGACAACCTTGTCGTATAGGGCTATTAAGCACGTAAAACAATGAATTTTACGTTTCACATTATTTGTTTTACACGGATCCTTTATTTCAAAATTAAGCATCCGCACAACATCTATGATATCATCAACAACACTTATGTTAGTCATGACTTTTTACTACATCAGTAAAAAAAATATTTCAATCTTTTCGGTTGAGTAATGCAGGTGAGAGTTATGAAAAATTAACACATAAACCATCAATTTGTATGTGACATTCATCCCTACAGGTCAGGTATATTGCTCGTTAGGGCAAAAAATTCTTTTAAAGTATAGATCTGTAAATTTTGTTCCATCCAAAAATACAAAAATCATTATTTGGCTTAAAAAACACAAGAATATCCAAGTCAACATACACAGAAACTGCGCTGCCTAAAGAATCATGGTCTTCCATAGAAATATTGAAAATCTTATCTTTTCTTTGTATTAAATGTTCATATATACATAAATTAAGTTGCGCCCAGCATAATCTATTTCACTCCCATCACTATAAAATATTCAATTTTTAAAATAAAGTAAATAATTTCAATTCTATGACGATTTTCTCATGTTCCTCTTGTTGACTTCCCCTATATTGGTTGGGTGATTTGTGCGGTTTCACTCAGATTTCGTTATAAGTGTGTCGTCTAGCCGAGAATTAATTATCCTAAATTCTGCACTCAAAGAATTCAATTGTGCAGACAATACTCTTACTATGTTTCCCACTTCGTCAGAATTCATTTTGTCCAACACAAAGGCTTTATTTTTAATCAATTATTTATAGGAGTTTGCCCGTATAAAGCGCGAACATTTAGTAAAATAAAATAAAAATATTTATTATTTTATATTCACTTCTACGGCTCGAAGCCTGCTTCATCATGATTCGTGCGCTTCTACGAGGACTTTATGCTATATTCACGTCAGCCGAGGGAAGACACTTGGAACGTTCTACGTCACAAAGATGGCTATTGCATCACCTCTAAAAATAAGACACTGCAATTACGACAGGGTGGCTCAGTGGTTAGAGCAACATATTCCGAAGCAGACGTGCAAAAGTTCGAACCCTTTCTGTACAGTATGTGATGTGTTCGCAATTAAGACGAAACCAGTCCTCTAGATGAATTGTTTTTTATACATTTTACAATGCTTGGTTTATACTGACAAATTTATGTATACAATAAGACCGGTGTTTACATCGATTTCGGAACATTGATTAAAGTAACTGTAACGGGTCAACTGTAGATATTCTCCAACCGAACCCCTTTTGTTACTACAAATCTTACTGGTTCTCATTACCGATTTCAAATTTTACCTTAATGCTAGCTCGTATTTGATCGTTGATCAATAGATTTTTCAAAAATGTGTTACACTGCTCATATTTTATCAAATGATCTGTTTACAACAAAAGATTCCGAATCTGAAATAAAATTTAGAGAAGAAATTTGATTTGAAGCATTATATTAAAATAAAGTATGTCTATACAACAGATTAAGAAAGACAATTTTTTCGCCAGAACACAACAATCTCCGGTACTTTTGATGGAAACTTTTTATAGCAAGAATGATCAAGTTGGATTAATTACATAAATAATAAAACAAAGAAAAAAGTATGATGAACGTACATGTCAAGGCACTTATCCTCATAACACACACAAAAACACAAACACAAATTACCAGTTCCTAATTGATTTCTGATCAAATTTCTTTAGTTCGTTTATGTGTAAATTAAAGATTTTGAAACTGACGACATCCACTGTGCTTAACTCCTTGTCGTTACTTGCTTTGAAATGTCCTTGAATTGCTCCTGTTTCGGAGTGCAATTCTTGTGAATTATATGTTCGCACTCACTTGTTTTGATGCAAACAATTAAATTAATTGCACACTGGAGGTTGTCAGTTGCAACATTCCTTATCGTTAGATAAACTAATGAGAAGTATGTGGATGAAATGAATATAAACTGATGATTGCATTTGTGTGTGTATGCTTCTGCATTTAAATTCCATGATTCCTGTTCAACGTTGCATAATGGATGATTTTAGACACACTTAATTTCCATTTTGTTTTCAAATGTAATACATAAGGTACCAGGTAAAATACCAATTATGTTGACTTCAGACGAACAGGGATATGGCATTTAATTTTAATCAAGGTTGCGGTCTTGATATAAACACCTGGCCCATTATGTACATACATTTGTCTGCGGCAAATTTTGGACACCTCGTGATGAGTTCCCAATAAGGACGAAACCGGTCTACTGGATGAATTGCCTTTTCCACACTAAAGAATACTTAGTTTATACTGACAAATGTATTTATATAATGGGTCACGTGTTTATATCAAGATCGTAACCTTGATCAAAAATAATTGGTATTACCACCCGCGCAACCAATGTTTGTCTAAGGATATGACCTTTCGTAACAGTGGTCTATAAGCTTGCTTTATAATAAAATTATTCTTCAATAAACAATTTATTTGTTGAATTTCCGCAATTTGCGTTCACGGGCTCTCGTTTTGCACTAACAGTTTCGCAACGATCCGATTGATCCTCGTTTCCAAGTACGCATCGACATTGACTTCTTATTGGCTGGGTGTGGATTCGTCCCTTTCTTCCGAAGGCTTCAACATCGTTCGTACTTACCACTGGGAATGAGGTCCGATCCAACCTTCGTTGGCTGGCAAAATTTTGGTATGTTTTTTCCAAAACCGAATCGGATCACAATCGGATCTTTGCAAAATTTATCGTGCAAAGCAACAACCCGTGTGCGCAAAAATAAAGCCCGCACTACCCAAACATTCAAAGGATATCTGTCAAACAATTTATCCGTTGGAATAGCGGGTGTTCAAATTGTTGATATTTTTAATTTTGGTGACAGTGAGCGTATCTTCAATATCATGCTGGTTTTACCTTTAACAGGCTTGGCATTTTATTTAAATCGGCAGTTATCTTTAGGTTCGAATTTCCTAATATTTTATTTTAATTTGATTCTATTACTGTTAAAATACACACATATATAGAAGAATTCATTGTCTACCAGCACCGAATATACTGGAAATATGAGTGATTCCAGCTTTCATTGATCAGTCATAAGAAGCCAGTAAAGCATGTGTACGCGAGTTTACATCCTTAATTCTTGCTGAATTTGGCGTATTCTAATTAACCTATTTAAAAAAATTTGTTACTTGGTATGCAGTACAAAGTAACTAATTGCATATGCAACTATGAATAGACAAATGTTGAATCACTCCTTGGTTTTTCCTAACGGACCAATCATCGTTACCACTTTGCTTCTACTTCTTTGTAAAATTAACTAGTCACGACTTTTCTCAATCTATTAACACACTTTTTCACATACAACTGAGCTGACATTCAAAACGCGTTTATTAGAAGCACACTGATGTTTAATTGGAGCCAAACTCTACGATAGAGTCCAGTTTTCATTTAGTGGATGTGCTCTGTAATAATACCTGTCATATTGCTGGGATATTTTGCTTTGATATACGCGTTGACGTTGGGCCGAATGTGGAATTATGCACTCGTTTGTTGTTATCGGCTGTTGTACCTGGGGTCTGAGTGCGCGACTCAAATGCAGATTTAAGATAGTCAATAGGTTATGTTTATGGTTACCGTTGTGTTAATAACAAAGCATTTTGGATCTCGACTGATCATTGGGTAAGGCACGGTGTAGTTTTACTTCTGTGTGGACAGTTCTTCGCCAAAGTTTGCATAAGCTTGCTGAAATTTGTCCAATGGCGAATTGGAAAAGCATTTATTAGAAAGGCTCTGATGTTTAATTTTGAAACATCAAATATAATTTTTTTTCCATTTGTTTGCTTTTGTATTTTGTTAACATTGGTTGTTTAGCAGATTTACATTTTTTAAATAAGAAATAATTTGTTCAATAATCTCGACGAAATAAATAATTACATAATGGTGTTCATTCATAAAGGATATATAGGTATGGAAAGCAAAATTAGATTAGCGGCTCTCACCTGTAGTAGTCTCGCATAAATTGTACTTGACGGGAAATGTCGGCTGCAGAATTTCTATGCAGTCACAAACATAATCTGATTACAGCTTTCGCCACAAATAAACATAAGGGCAATAGAATTAAACAATAAGTGATTGCAGGTAGGTGGTCGCGTGTTTATATTATAAAACCGTTCGTCAGTGTTTGAAACAAAGCTTGTTTTCTAATAATAGGTCAGATTTCATATGTCGAGAAGGACGGTTAATAAAGTTATGACGAGGCAGATGAGGATTTTCTAGTCACTTCTCTGGTTAATTCCTGTTAGGGAATGGAAAAAGCATTTCTTTCAATAAAGTCGTTATTATTCCATATCTAGCAATTCATAAAAAATAATATCCATATATTAAACACTAATTGATTGCGCGGGTGGTGTTAAAAATTCTTTTAATCAAATTTGCGAGCTTGAAGTAAACACAAATCCCATTGTAATTAATCAGTCGTCGAAAAAAATTGAAAAACTACCGCCAGGCGCACGCACTGACGCGTTTCCACCTTCCATGATCATCATAAGATTACGACGGAAAACTAGAAGTGAGAGCCGCATATCTAATTTTGCTTTTCATATATATGCAATGCGGTTTGATCTTCGCTAGTCAGTTTGCCGTCGTACTCTGATGATGATCACGGAAGGTCAAAACGCGTCAGTGCGTTGCGACTGGCGGTAGATTTAAAATATTGTTACCACCACCCGCGAATTCAATTATTGTTTAATATATGGATATTACTGTTTATGAATTGCTAGTCATGAAATGATAGCAACTGGATTGAAAGAAATGCTCTGTATATTCCTTTATAGCAATTATTCGGAGGAGTGACTAGAAAATCCACATCTGCCTCGTCGTGGCTTCATACTCCGTCATTCTCGACATATGAAATCTGACCTCCTATAAGAAAACAAGCTTTGTTTCAACCACTGATGAACGGTTTTATAATAGATATACGCGACTACCTACCAATTTGCTAAATATTTTACTAATTATTTACTTATTCTTTTAATGCATAAAGTTGAAGGACGCCTAATATTGTGGAAAAATTTTAATGGATGGTCTGTATAATTAAATTTATATAACTGATGACTTATATATTAAATATATGCCATAGGAATACTATTTTTATTATTTTGCATTTTGGATTTTCAAATCATCCGCCCTGTTGGTACATTAAAATATACTGTAATAGCTGCAAGTTGGATAATTACTTTTAACTGAAGTTAGTTTGATATTATTATCATAGAAACAATTCTTTAAATCCAGTTTGCGAGCTTGAAGTAAATAACAATCCCTCTGTTTTAAATGAGATTGGTGTTTATTTCAAGCTCGCAAACTTGATTTAAATTATTGTTATCACCACCCGCGCAATCAATATATGTTTAAATATAGAAACAGTCTGCCATTAATTTAAGCGTGTCATGATTTGCTAGGCAAACATCCGACTGATCCCCACACCAAAGTGCGCATTGAGTTCGTCTTCCTTTTGACTGGATTCTGATTCGACCCCCGAAGGCTTCAACATTGTTCCTACCAGCCAATTGAAATGTAGATTCGATCGCCCCTCATTTCCAGTGGTTAGTATGATTAATGTTGAAGCCATCGTAGGTCGAATAAGCACCAAGTCACAAGGAAGACGAACTCAATGCGCACTTTGCTATGAGGATCAGTCGGATCTTTGCGAAGCTGATAGTACAAATCGACAAACCACAATCACAAAACGTGGTATGCTTCACTATGACACCCGCACTCCGCAAACCTTCAAAAAATATCTGTCAATCATTTATTTGTAAATTTATTTTGAATTATGTTCTGCAGGGTCTTAAATCGGTCATTTGATAATTTCGTGGATAATTAATACCAAAAATGATAAATTAATTAAAACAAAACATGCTTAATTACCTAAATCGCGTTTATATCATACAGAGAATGAAGTTGTTCAAACGGATGTGCATATTAGATCATTCAAACAAAAAATAATCAGCAGGCGGTCGTGGAAGCAGTGCATCATCATTTAATTAAATATTTTCATAAAATTGCTCATTCTTATAATTTTCACCTAATTGGATTGTTGAATATAACTGACATTAATTTCAATCAACCAAAATACACTTTGAACTAGGTGTTTGCTGTCAATCATAGTTCTACAAAACCTACGCAATGCCTGCGCTTTATCAGTAATTGTGGTAGGGCATGCATTTAAGACCTGCATCAATATGATTAAGTTATTTTCACTTATTAGTTCATTTTTGTCGTATGGAGATTACAATCATGCCTCATCATGTTCTCTTAGCCACGGGAAGTCTAGACGCACGTATGCATGAATAGTTTTTCTGTGTAAATTTTCAAGAAAATAATATAGCAAATACAATTCTTAAAGTAGATCACATTCGTTCATGTTAGCAACTCGTGAAGTGCTTTCCACAATTGCCGCGTCCGGGGCATATTTGCTTTTAAGTCCTGCAACGCATCCACTGCGACATTCAAGCCGCGCTCTACATTTACTATTTAGCCTTATACTAACAAACGTTGTTTCGGCAGACTTTACTTCATGTGTAACCTATTTGGTATCACGTTTGGCATAAAAACTCAACTTATCATTTATCGTTTCATAAAATTAAATTATATACATATATTATAAATATAAAGGTTTATTTAATTTCAGTATTAAGGCATGAAATTATTATATTAATGATGTCCGAACAAAAATTAAACACTGCATTAGGTAGAAAATGAAATTCATCAGTAAGAGAGATTTTATCCTTATCTAACAATTATCAATTAATTACCAGATGTGTGGTGTAACGGATAAGTTGCAAAATTCTGAGGCGTCTGTTTCCTTCCGAGTCAATATCGCAGAAATTTTTGCATATAATTTATGAGGGCCCAACAAAGGAAAATCCGGACAAAGTGAAGAACTGCATTTGATAACTTGTGCAATGTATGTCTAAAACCGACAACGCATAGGTACCATAATTCTTCCATACTAACATTATGATATATATATCAGCATAAATAGACACATACACGCATATATACATACATACATACATGCATGCATATAAGCATACATACACACACAATTAAATACATATATAAAAGCATAGACACATAAATACATATAAAGATACATACACACATACATAAATAATTAAACACCTACATATAAACATGCATACATACATACATACATGTGCACATATATGCATACAGAAATGCATACGTGCATGCATGCATAATTGTAGGCATACATGCATAATTAGATATATACATAAATAAATACGTAAATAAATTCATACATATATGCATACATACATACATACATACATAAATAAATAAATAAATAAATAAATAAATACATACATACATACATACATACATGCCCGC